>CAUYSK010023714.1:0-10745 GCA_963575035.1 Avahi laniger | reverse complement strand
CATCATTTCATGCAACTGGTTGCAGCAGACATCTGCTGTAATCAACTGACCAGGTTTCATGAAGCTGCAGTGGATAATACCAGCACTGGACCAACAAACAGAAACCATTAGTTTTTTTGATGAATATTCAGTTTTGGACTGCGTTTCAATACTTCATCTTTATCCAATGATTGCGCCGAACACTTGCAATTGTCAAAAAGAATCAATTTTTCATCACATGTAACAATATGTAGAAATGATTCGTCATTTACATCATGACAGCAAAGAAAGGCAAACTTCGCCATGATTTCTGTTCTGATGCTTGTTTAATTCATACAGAACCCGTCTATCCAGCTTCTTTATCTCGCCCATTTGTTTCAAATGGTCTAATATTGTTGGAATAGTAACAATTGGTAATTTATGCATAGATTGAGATGAATTCATTTCCACTGCAGTTTTTAGTTTATCGTTATCCACCTTGGCCTCAGGTTGTCTATGTGGCTCATTTTTAAGATTAAAATCACCAGAACAGAACTTTTTAAACCATCAACATACTGTTTGTTCATTAGCCACATCCTTTCCAAACTCTCTCTTCATATTTTGAGCTGTCTGTGTTGTATTGGTTTTATGACAGAACTCATATTTGAAAATAATACAAAATTTTGATTTATCTATGGCTGTACAAAAATTGTTCCAAAAAAATTTGAAAGATAATCACAAGCCAAAACGTGTTTGAAAGAGTTAGAATGTATTATACAATAAAAATAAATGTCAAAGTGAAATGTCACAGATACTGTCAATACAAAGAAATCGGACATTTCATACTTAATAACCTAATACGAACTAAGTAAAAATCTTCTTGAAAAGAAAGATTTGTGACAATATGTTACCTAAGAAGCTAAGCTGCTCTATATAATAGGGGAAAGTTGGCTATTTTCTTAGTGGTTGCTCATTCCTCTTAAAGTAGAAGGAAAAACTATGATCATAGTATAGTCTTCACCTTAAACTGCAGATGATTGTTATTATTTTAAAGAAATGTTTATTTTCTAAGTATCAATTAAGAATTTCCTATGCTAGTGTATGTGTGTATGTGTGTGTGTCTATACAGAAAAATTAACAGGAAAATTCTAGGCCTGGTATTCCCGTTGATATGGAGGAAAGGCTGACCTCAAAACAATTGCTGACATTAGATTGTCACATTCTATTAGAAATCTTACGGTTAAACTGACTCCCCAGTGAGGAGAGGGATGCAGAGCGAGTTTCCCCCAGATATTGTGGAAGTTTCCACAGCGTATCTTTCTGGATGCAGTTAAATTTCGGAGCAAAATTGAGGACTCAGAGATGCAACAGAGAGAAAACATCTTCCCATTGCAAAGTCACAACGAGTTATGGGACCGAATTTGAAACCGGTGAGATTACTCCCGGCCTGCCCTCCTGGGCATGGCAGGGTGGCCCCGGAAACGCCACGACAGGCCCGCAGCGAGGCGGGAGCGTGGGAGCTTGGTGACAAGGCCTCCCGCAGCAAAGCCCTGTCATGGGGCTCGGTCTTGTGTATTTAGGAACAATCGTTTTTAGAAGTCAGTTCCAGATTTTTTATTGCTGGAATTTCCATCCATTTCCAATAACATCTCATTATAAGGGGTACGCGGCGTGCTGCTTTTGTCGCGGAGGACCGGTGCGCTGCGCGGGGAGGCGCCGCGGCCCGGCCGGCCGGTGTGTTTCCTGGCAGTGGCAGGAACGGCTGCGGCAGGAGCGGAGAGGACAGAACGCCGGAAAACAGCGCTTAGAGTGGGTCTGCAGAGCATCCGGACCTCCCGGAGCCCCCACACTCTTCCCAGTAAGAACGTGGGAGACACCTGCTACCAAGTGGAAGTGTAACTTGCGCTATTGCCATGTGTACGTAAAAGAGAAATGTGACCTCAGTCTAGTAACTTCTACTAGACTGGAAATGCACCGAATGCACGCTATTTTCCAGTCGTTAATTATCACGACGGCTCTTTGAAGTAGATATTTAAATTTTGTTTCCTAGATGGGAAACTGAGGTTTTAAGAAGCTAAGGAGCTTGCCCAATACAATACGGTTCCTGAATATCAACTCCAAGTTTTAGATTTGTTACATGACTCAGAAGCTTCTGACCCGTCTTGAACCAGACTGCTTCCCCAAACGTGAAATTGGCTATATTAAAAAGCAATTAAGATCTCTGTTAAAAAGAGATTTGTGCAGAGTTTGAATGACAAGATGTCTGGGGATGTTATAAAGAAGATTGTGTATAGATACAATCTCAAATATACATATATTCATATACAATATATATGTGAAAGTTGGACCGTACGATTTCAAGGTGCTGTGATTCTAACTCTTTGGCCCTGTGTAAATTATAGGCCACAAATCCAATTTCTTCAAGTGATTAATATGGCAATATTATGGTGCATTATTTTCTCTTTTTTCTATTCCCAAATAAAGTTGATAAACTGCAACAAGAAACTCTGATAATTATTTCAGAACAGAAGGGGCAAGATGGCCCTTCTGTGATTTTTGTTTTGTTTTTTTTGAGAAAACAAATGCCACCTGGATGAAGTCTCACTGTTTCCAAGGCTGTTGCAACATCAGCAGTCAGCGGGGGCCCACGAGACGATTTTGATGACTTCAGAGGCGTGCTGGCGTGGAACTGTGGACGGTCGCAGAGGCGAGAACAGAGCACGGAGGGAGAAGCCCACTGTCTGCCAAGGGGACGAGAACATTGAAGTTCTGCCAGCGCTGATTAATAACACAGTGAGAAGACCCTGCTCGCCAGTGGTCGCTTGGAGGTGAACCAGGGGCGGTGTGAGGGGAGCTGGGCTGCCTGCCGTCCTGCCATCCCATGAACTGAAATTACTGGATGTACAGAGTCAACGAAAATATTTTGTCTCAACCTATTTGTACTAGAAGCCTCCCCTTCCTTCTCCTAAATACATGACTCAAGTATAGAAAATAGATTTCCCAAAAGTCTCACCTTTGGACCTCAAGCTGGCTTTCAGATCTGTTTACATTCTTCCTATTCTGCCTTTGTTTTACTTAATCTGGTGCCCTAGTGCCTCCAAAAGCTTGATTATAATATTTTCATAAGAATTCTCCCTTAAAATCCAAAAGAAGACATGTAGATATTCATGATTTTCAAATGACTGGTGCTGGGGGCTGCCCCCCAAAAGCCCTTCGCGACTGCTCTCCTCTGTTGCCTCCCCCGGCACTAAATAACAGACGTCCGAAAACCTTCTGTAATAATCTCTCAAGAGCTATTATTTCCACATTTATATAAAATAGAACATTTTTCTGGGAAGGATAATTTCTGAAAACATAAAAATGTCTAAAAAGTTTTGGTTTTTGTTATTTGGGAATTTACAAATAGATGCTGTACTAAATTATTTAGATTTTTTTCAGAGCTGTGTCGGTCCTTCCAAATTCCAGAAACGTTCTCAATTATGCTGCAACAAAGACTTAAACAAAAATGAGCAGAAACTCATTTTGTTGGTCAACGAGTGCTGCTAGTTTTCCCAACAAATGGCCAAATAAATCAAGAAATGAACTAACCACTCTCTGAGTGTCATCCAGCTGAGATGACCTGAAAATGGTCTGAAGGAACCAAATACTGACAAGCTATTTTAGCTCCACAAGGGAAAATGGAAAAAAAAAACCTTAAATAATATCTACTAGAAAAGACTTGCTAAACCCGGTGCTAATGTTTTGCTTTCTTTTGCGGTTGCCCAATAACTAGTTCTGTTAAATGAGCCAAAGATCAGGATTAAGTGAGTGAGGCACTTGCTTTGGCCACAAAATTCAATGAAATCTCAAAAGACTCAGGCAATAAGACAAACAATATTTTAATGTAATAATTCTTTTGGATGCAGTAATTGTTTAAAATAAAAATGAATGCAAAAATCTGTGACGAACAAAATAAAGACAGGATCGGTTAACAGATGTGAGCTAAAAAGCAAAACAGAGACTGAAATTCTCTGACAATTTATGATAATTCATCAAAACCGCAATTATAGAGTAAAAATGATTCAATGGGGAGAAGAAAAACAAAGGGTCCTGCGGCAACAAACATCGAACCCCTTTTAGGAAAGAAAATGCCCTCGATTAAAACAAGTACCTTGTTCAGCCTTTCTGGCTGTAGGATGAGAGCCCTCGGCGTATGCGTGGCCAGTGTGGGTTGGATAAGAAAAAGCAAACCAAACACTTGCTCAATACAGAGGGAATAATTTTCAAAATCTCTAGCCAGGCTGAAGGAGAAAAGAGAGAACAAAAAGACAAGAAAAGTGGTGAGCTAAGTCCCTAGGAAGAGGACCATGAAGTTCCTTAATGACTAAAGAACTTTTGAGAGCAGAGTTCATCTACAGTTGAGTTGTAAGTGATTGGCTCTGCTGCCCTTGGATGTCACCGCTACCTTCGGTGGCATGAAACGCTCAGCAATGTCTGCCATATATGTATTCTTGAGAAGTAGAGAAAATCCAAGAGCTGACGTTTGATACAGCGTAGCTGATAAGGGGTGGTGCTGGGAAGCTAGACCGTGTGGTCCCAATCCCGGCTCTCCAGTTATTAAATAGTTTATTTACTTTGGAAAGTTAATTAATATGTCTCTCCCTCTCCTCCTTTATGTGTAAAGTAGAAGAGGCAGATTAACGAAACAGAATATGTATGCATATGGATATATATAATGTATTTTATATGTATTAAATGAGGCATCTCAAACTGATGGAGAAATGAAAGAAAAATCAATAAAAATGGTAAAACAATGATTTATATTAGAGAAAAAATCAAGTCGATTTAGATTATTTTAACAATATGTACTGGAAATCTTTAAAATATTTACGTTTTTTTAGTTCATTGCTTCTAGTAAAAAACAAATGCAAAACTTGATGTAAAGATTATTTTTGCAATATCCAGGGTCCACATACAGAAACTTACTGTAGGGTAGAAGATTCACAATTTGTCATAACAAAAGCTTCTCAGTGACAGGGATTTTTATTTCTTTTTATTTATCTGTGAAGCCCCAGACCCTAGAAGAGTACAAGGCTCCCAATAGTTACATAAGAAATATTTATGGAATGAATGAAGTTTTATATTTTTTAGCTGTAATAGTCCCATGAATTTCTTTTATAGTTGCTTTTCATTTGATATTTTTTCTTTCTGATTGTTATAATTTTTATTTCTTATTCATAATTCTGACCTTCTATAATAACGTTAAATAATAACTATAAGAGAAAATTTAATCATAAAGTAATAACAAAAACTTTGTTTTTTTTTCTGATCTTCATAGTAATCCCTCTGTTGATTTACTGTTGAACATGGTGCAATATCCCTCTTGAAGAGTCCGAAATACACACCACCATGTTGCAGTTTCTAATAAGTCAAGTAAATAGAAATCTATTTATCTTTGTTAGCACTATTTAAGGTGTCTAATATTTAAACATCAACACATATTTTGGTACACTAGAGTACTTTGGAGCAGCTTGTGAAATGCTGACATAAGCTTACCTTTAACTATCTTCTAATTTCAGTTCATAAAAATGTTTTGGATGAAAAAATCCAAAAGTTGATTCCTCAGTTTCTAAATTGCACAACTGTACCACAAGTGTTTCTGTCTAATTTATTTTTTTAATGTGGAAAAGTTCACTTTGAGCTCTATATGTGTAGTCTCTATTGCTTCATGCAAAACACTTATATCCAAATATTCCTTTTTTAAAAAATGGTAAAATCTGCTTAAATAACAGGTGTGGTAAGCAGACATATTAATTTCAGAACATAGAAGAGAGTATGAAGAAGAAATAACATTACTCATAATTCCATCACTCAGAGATAGGAAGGCAAGATAAATGTCTATTTGTTCATCTATCTTCTTATCTAACACAACAGCATTCTAAATGTAGTTAGATTTAGAAAGCTGTTATATTTGTAGGTCCTGCTTGCTTCTTCCAACATTATCACGTGCATTTTTGAATGTCATTATATATTCTTCAATACCATGAGATTCACAGCTGTGACAGTCTACCATAAGAACATAATAAAACTTTTTAACCTACTATGGAATATTTAGGTTATTTCTAGTTATTAACTGTATAAACAACGTTGTGAAGAAAAAAGTGTACATAAATCTTTGTGTGAGAATCATCTATTCTTCCTTCCACAGGAGGAAAACCTAAGAAACTATGAGATCAAAGGACAGGACCCTACAAGGGCATGGGGTTTCTTTTATCATTTCATTGGCATTAAAATGAAGTGCTCTGAGATCCCACCTCTTTTAGTTTCTGCAAATGATAAAGATAGACGTACTGTCGTCCTCATTATCAAAAGGCACCAAAAAGAATTTCAGCTAGTCGTGCTACCAGGGAGAGGCTATCCTTAACCAATTTCATTTGCAGCCGTGGCACGGCCCAAACTCTCATTAATGCTGAGGGACCCCGAAGAACACACTGCAAGGAGTTCTTGTAATACGATAGATAGCAGTCCTGTCTGGAGAGGAGATCGCAGTGCAGGGAGGGTGCGTTAATACTGCCATTTGCCGAATCGCATGCTGCTTATCCTTGCAATCTTCCAATTCCTCCATCGTTGGGCCTTTATGTCCCTTGAGAAATAGTATAATGTCAAGGACAAGGGGTGGACATCAGAAAAGGAAGAGGTGTGGAACATGCCTTGATTACATGCAGAGAATTATCAGTGAGATGGGACAGGCTCAGTTCTTGGGGAATTTCCAAATTTATTGTTTATCAATGGATGCATCTTAGAAATTGAGCTGGAAAACATCAGGACCAAGGATGGTTTTGGATACCCAGTGTGTTTCCCCACCAGGGGAGCATTATAAACTTCCAAAACTTTATAGGCCTCCCCCAGATGATTCAAAGGATGGGAATTTCACTACCTCTCATGGGAGATTATTTTATGGCCTCTTAAATTTCACCCATTATGAAAGTCTTCCTGATGAAACGGTTTTTTTCTTTTCTTCAGTTCATTCATTACCCTGAGATAATCCCCTAAAGACCACCGTCACAGTCCTCTCCCTCTTTGGGGCTTATCCTTCAATTATCTGCAAATGGCTCTCAGGCCCCCGCCCCACACACAGGCACCTACACTCCTTGGCTCTTCAGCCAACCTACACACATGTATTAATAATTCTTTTAATCTTTCCTCATACATCAAAAGCTCCAGCTGCTTAATCATTTTAGCTCCTCTAATAAGCAGTGAATTTGAAGGGGGATTATGGTTTCCTTCTCAAGCTTTTCTCATGTCAGCTGTATCCCTTCTCCTCAACCACATGCCAGATTTCTGTGCTCCAATAGCCATTCATCAACGGAAATGAGGTTTTTCTGGAATGCTGTGTTCTACAGTTAAAAAAAAAAAAAAAAGATTCCTCCTACCCATAACTCATTTCTAGGATGAATCAATATTTACACAAACTATAATCAGAAGGGAAAATCTTAAAGAAATCTGGGACTACCCTAAATTTCCAACCCCCTGAGAAACTTTTTAACTATAAGTAAAAATTTCAAAATAATATGTTTCCCTTACCTACGGGTTATGAACTAATGAAAGTGATTCCGTCATTTTTTTTGTAAAGAAAGTATGGAAGGATTGAGTGCTCATTTTTTTTACTGATACAAAATTAGTTTAGATGAGTGCCCTAAGGAAAAAGAAACCCTCCTTTCGGTCTTTAACCACTCTCTGAGTAACTGGTAGTTCCATGCGTCCTCAAAGGGCCACAGTCCTTCCCTTGCAGCAGGAATCTCCAGGTGAGCCTCGTCCTCACTACACGACCTCAGGCTTTGTCCTCCACTGTTTCCTCCCAACCGCACTAAGAACCAGCTCCCTAAAGCCCTGCGAACATCACAGACATCTTCATGGCCTCAAGACCTCACCTACTGCTCCTCCACCTAGAAGGACCTCTCCTTTGCCAAACCTCGCCATCCTCCGCGAACCTCACCCATCCCTCAAGATCTTGCTTCAGTTCCATTTCCTCCAGGGAAGTTGCCCTTGCCTCTGAAATCCATTACGTTCAGTGTCTATACTGTTAACATGCGCTATCTCACACGACTCTTGCCTCCATTTGCTTCATGTTTGATGGTTTTACCTCCTACTGATTTGCAAACCCCCTTATGTGCTGTTTCTTCAGTGTCACGTAAAAGAAGCAATGCATTGCTCTTTCACAGAGTGGATGCTTAATAAATATTTCCTGATTCCTACTGCATGAGAACTTCATAAGAAAGCTTCCGAGTATTGAAAAATTTTTAAGTGTTCATAAAGTACAGTAGTCCCCGCCTAATCCACGGTTTCACTTCCCATTGTTTCACTACTCTCAGTCAACCATGGTTCAAAATATTAAATGGAAAATTCCAGAAATGTAGGTTTGGATAGAGAACATCCAGAAATAAATCCACACATTTACAGCCAACTCATTTTTGATAAAAGTGCCAAGAATATACACTGGGGAAAGGACAGTCTTCAATAAGTGGTTCTGGGAAAACTGTGTCTGTGCCTATCCTGTTCCCATCCTTGGTCACTTCTGACCGTCTATAACCTCTTCTTTGCTAAATCTGATGTGCCAGTCCAAGTGTGGTGTAGCAAAATGAGCTGAAATTTTGGATCAGACATATTCAATTGAAATCTTTTTTTCCACCATTTATTTTGGACAAGTCACTTAGTGTTTCTGAGTCTCTTTTTCCTTTTGTGTAACGAGGATACTTCTGAGCTCAATAATATAGTGGTAAGGAGTGAAGGCTCTAGAATCAGACACTCTGAGTTTCTCTCTTGCCATTGGCATCTTTTAATCATAACCTCATTAATCCTTAGTTTTTCTGTCTGTTAAATGGATTAATAACAGTACAGCTCATGTGAGAACTAAATGAGATAGAGTTCATAGAAGGGCATCTGGCACATAGACTGTGTACTGTGCACCAAGTTCAATAAATATACATCTTCTTTCATTCTCAAGTATCAGGCACAGAAGTAGAGATTAATAAACCAAAGTAAATAAAATCATACACCATTTCTAATATCAGAATGCATAGTTTCTAATACCAAATGCATAATTTTACTGTTATATCTTCCATAAATGCATTGCTTAAGGCATAGCATTTTAATTAGGATGAATATACACAAAAACATTGTTTTAGTAAAAAGTTATTCTTGAAATATCTGTTCATTAAGATTATATATCTTTTCTGTTAGTAAAACACCATTAGGAATTTCCAGAGAGTATCCCATGTAGTCATGTATTCATTCATCTTAAAAAGTTTTTAATTTTAATCTAGACTTTGAAGTATATTTCAAAAGGACATATAAGGTAAATAATTTTCTCATAGCACTTTTGAATAGTTGATCTAGAAATTTTTAAAAAGATAAATTTGAATGTAATAGTCACCAACTTCAGTATACATTGCAACTGGAATACAAAAGAGGACTACTACTGAAGGCTAAGAAAAATCATCTCGCTCTTAAAATCAGCAAATCAGCAAGCCAAAAGCATAAATGTAGTGACTCCTGCTTTTCCCTCACTGCCATAAAACTCTGTTTGAGAGGAAACTTTGACCATATTTCACTTGTGCCAAATCCTCATTTTACCCTCTTGGCCCTAGAAAAAGGAGACCAGCAGGCATTTAAAAAGTATTTTGAAAGAGAATGGGTACCATAGGACAGTGTGGCTAGATGTTTTTGCATGTGTGGAGCAACTGTTAGAATAATGATACCAATTTATATGCTGCTGACAATATTCTGAACATATGTTTTAAAAACTCAAAATGATGCTAGTGCATTTAATTTAAAAAGTAAAGAGAAAATACCATTCATCATTCACTCAAAGGAACAGTGAAATAGTTCCTTTCAAATAATCTGACTTACAAATAGATACTAGACTTAACAAATCTTTATAAATAAGAATGACTCTACTTACATAAGTAGAGCGATATACATTGTTAACATCTTAAGTATGGATTCTTGTATCACTAAAAATACACATCTTATTTTTTTACCCATCTTCAAGAAGTCCTCATCAATTTAAGACTATATTTGGATTCCCAGGATTTATACAGGTTTCTTCCCTGACAACCCACTCAGTTTCTCTGCCTCACCACACAATTCTACAACTCAGACCCAGTGAGCATTACTGTACTCAGAATTTAATTTTTTTATTTCTTGGAGATACTGACTCACTTCCTTAGTGTAAGTAGTTATTCCACAAGCTTTCAGTAAAACTGGCTTTCATATATAAACAAGAAAAAGTAGAGATTATGAACATAAAGATTGGTCTTTAAAATGACTTGGTTTGCTCAACTGGCTCCTGTGAAAATTCCAAATAAGTTTGATTCCAGAATTCCTTATGTGAGTACATTAGGACATTTAGGATTATTTAATTATAAAATGTATAAGAAGACACTTTAAGCACATTGAATATGTATATATATATATTTATAATGATATCTTCACAAATTATTATTATTTTTTTTTTTTTTGAGACAGAGTCTCACTGTGTTGCCTGGGCTAGAGTGAGTGCCGTGGCGTCAGCCTAGCTCACAGCCACCTCAAACTCCTGGGTTCAAGTGATCCTCCTGCCTCAGCCTCCAGAGTAGCTGGGACTACAGGCATGCACCACCATGCCCGGCTAATTTTTTCTATATATTTTTAGTTGTCCAATTAATTTCTTTCTAATTTTAGTCGAGACGGAGTCTCGCTCTTGCTCAGGCTGGTTTCGAACTCCTGAGCTCAAACAATCCACCCGCCTCAGCCTCCCAGAGAGCTAG
>CAUYSK010023712.1:0-50356 GCA_963575035.1 Avahi laniger | reverse complement strand
CAAATAACAAAAATCTTAACCTAAAATGCCTTGAATGAAAGAGGCATTCAGTGATCTCGCCTATTAGGAAGCCTCACATTAGGTGGGGACAGTGCTGGGCACTGGTGTGACTTCTCGGTGACTTGCCGGGAGTTTCTCTTATGCTGCAGCCGCTCTGCCTCCCAAGCAGAAAGGAACCGCACATACAGAGTCACAGGGCCGTCCCTAGACCCCAGCGAGGCTGAGAATGAGTGTCTGACTTTGAAATAAAATTTTGCCTCTTGGCCGGGCGTGGTGGCTCACGCCTGTAATCCTAGCACTCTGGGAGGCCAAGGCGGGCAGATTGCTTGAGCTCAGGAGTTCGAAACCAGCCTGAGCAAGAGCGAGACCCGTCTCTACTAAAAATAGAAAGAAATTAATTGGACAACTAAAAATATATAGAAAAAATTAGCCGGGCATGGTGGCGCATGCCTGTAGTCCCAGCTACTCGGGAGGCTGAGGCAGGAGGATCGCTTGAGCCCAGGAGTTTGAGTTGCTGTGAGCTAGGATGACACCACGGCACTCTAGCCCGGGCAACACGGTGAGACTATGTCTCAAAAAAAAAAAAAGATGACCGCCTTTAAGTTTCTAGGAAATCACAGATTTTGTGAACTGGTCACCATGGCTCATGGACTCTGGCAAGCTGGTGGCTTCCAGGGCGGGGGCCAGTCCTGCTGCCATCCGGGGACTGGCGTGAGCCGTTACCGGCTGCTGGGACCAGAACTCCCCATCCGCCCGCCCACCCTGTCCCGACCCTGCCTCACCTGGACGCCCGGGGCAGCCAGGCCACCCCCCACCCCAAGTTCCCACCCAAGATGGCCAGGCAGGGACCCCCACACACCACACACACAAAACAAGACAACGTTTTAATTGTAAAACTAACTCGAGGTGGGGGTGGGCGGGGCTGCGCGGACCGTGCAGGAACCTGACTCTTCAGGCAGTAGTTCTGTCTCCGGTGCCACCCCGAAGGACAAGGACCATCTGTCCCCAGGTGGGGGCAGGGGCTTGAGTGTTATAAAATGGCAATATAAATAGACTTCTAGAAAAGAGGAGGCTGTCCAGGTGCAGTAGTCATTTGCTGCAGAGGCTGGGGCGGGGTGGGAGGCCCCAGCCCCTGTCTCCCACCCAGAGAGGGCTACGGGAAAAGGCCACTCTTCGGACATTCATGATCGACCCCCGCAATGGCTCAGGGGGAGGGGGCTGGGTGTCAGGCAAGGTGTCAGGGACACCCACTTGCAGGCTGGAGGACAGAGCAACTGGACCCTCAGCGTGCACGCACACACACGCACACACACACCTGCACGCACACACGCACCGCTTTCATAGTGTTCTCTCCGCCCCAGCAACCCCCGCTGCAGATTTCCAGTGACAGGAGGGCCACCTGTCCTTCCTGGAGACAGAAGAACACAGAGGGGGCCTGTTCCCGAGGGCAGGGAGGTCCTGGGAATCTCACTTACTCCCATGAGTCACTGTGATTTTTTAAAAGTCGTAAAATCAAAACCAGAGTTCAGTAGTAGGGTCCCACATGCCCCCCCAGCAAAGAGGGCGGTGCCACATGGAGTGTCTCCTGGGCTGGGAAGAGCGGGGCTGGCCCCCTACTGGCCTTGGCAGGGCTGGGCTGACCCGAGGGGCTCTTTGGTTCAGGGGCAGGCGCCGGGCCTCATCTGGTGCGGTTCTGGCGCATGAGCGGCACGATGCTGGAGGGCGGCCCTGCCTTGGCCAGGAACGGGTGCTTCAGCAGCTCGGCCGCCGTGGCCCGCTGCGCAGGGTCGCGGACCAGCAGGCGGTCCAGGAAGCCCTTCAGGGATGGTGACACCTGTGGGGAGGCAGGGGGAGGTCAGGGGGAGAGGGTCCCTGGCACTGGGTCTGAGCACCAGCCTCACTGGTCACCTGCCGTGGGGCCACAATCTCCTCTTGCATCCAGTGGGCGGCGGGCGCCTGCTGTCCGGGGAGGGGGCAAATAGCTTGGGTGTCTAGAGCTTGGCTCCCGGGCTAGTGACAAACCCAAAGGCCCCTGGGTTTCATTTCCTCCCCGTTTTCGTGGTTTGGCAAGGAGCTGGCAGCAGCTGGGCCCTGGGGGCCCTTCCCATCAGGAGGGTCCTCCGCCAGGAAGGCCCCGTCCCGTCCGCTACCTCTAACTGCCCAGACCTGCTTGCGGCAGGGCAGGGCCCAGGGCCCGGCTACGCGTGTGTGTTCAGCCAGGCCAACCTAAGCGCAACCTCTGTGGGTGGCCAGGGCACGGGGGCCCGGCGGGCGCTGCCATCTCTGCTGCCCAGTCCCCACATAAGCCTGTTTCCAGCCGCCCGACGAGCACGGCCTCCCTGCTGGGCGGGGCCCACCTTGTGCATGTTCTTCAGTCGGGGTGGCAGGTTGTCCCGAATCATCTTCATGGCTTTGAGGGGCGGCTCGTTGAAGTAGGGAGGCTCCCCATCCACCATCTCGATCACCATGACGCCTAGCGACCAGATGTCCACCTGGGGGCGGGAGGGGCGGCAGGGCTGAGTGGGAAGGACAGCCCGTCCTGGGGGAGCCAGGGAGAGGTGCCCCTGTCCTGCCTTTGCCTCTTCGCTTCTGGAGTCCCTGGGCCCAGAACGCCCTCTCGGACACCCAGCCAGCCGGACCCCACGCACTTCTCCTGCAGGAGCCCCCGGAGGCTGTCGTCCCCCAAACACCCCCGCTTCTTTCTGCCACCCGCACGGCCGCTTCCTCTGGTGAGAGCCCCCCCCAACCCCCATCAAGCGATTGTGCAGCGTCCAGCAGTGGGTCTGGGACCCAGGCGGCCTCAGCACCAGTCGGGACACAGGGATCAGCTCAGGAACAGGCACGGGACCCAAGCTGAGCCAATCAGAGTCCACCCGGGAACTTCTGCCAAAACACCCAGGACGCGGTGGAGCTGGGGCAGCGCAGAGGCAGGAGACACTGCCAGGCTGCCAGGTCGTCTCTGCCCCCACAAGGGAAGCGAGCGCCTGCCCGACTGCAGACAACACTGAGACAAAGAGACGTGGATGACTGTGCCTGGGGCCTGTCCACCCCGAACATCGTCATTCTGGGGACTGGCTTCCATGCTTTGCTAAATCCGTTTGAGTTGGGTCTCTGTCCCTCACTAGGCAGTCCTGACTGAGATGTCCCCTAGGATTCTCACACTGGCCTCCCTCCCCAGTGCGACCTTGTTCCAGCCTGAGGTCACCCATGATGTGTGCCCAGGGCGCCTTTCTCATGGCCGGGGGCCAAGTCTTGTTGACCAAGCAGTGGAGGAATCCTCAGGGCCACCGGCCGCAGCTCACAGGCCTCAGGGCAGGCAGCGTGCGAAGCAGGCAGCGGGGCTGGGTGGGGACTGCGGCCAGGACAAAGGCACCACCCTTTCTGCAGAGGAGCAGCCCCTCAGCCCCGCTGCCTGCCACCACGTGGGAATCTGGCCTCCACGTGGCCGGATCTCCTGGCTTGCAACAGAAGATGGAAATTCGGACTTCTACGTGTGAGTCTCATTTTAACAGCATTGAGACAGCATCTTTAGGCAGCCAGAAGCCTGCCAGTCTGTGGCCTCTGCACCAGGCTGTCAACAGGGCCTGTGGCCACTTCTGCTCAGTATTTTGTCCCTCCTGCCAATCATGTGGCCTGCCCAGAACTAGAATCCAATCAGTAAGGAATGAATGAATCGATGCGTGCGTGCATGCGTGCCTGCCTGCCTCCTCTTCCACGAAACCAGCCCTGGCAGCCGTTCCCCAGACTGAGCCCCCGCCCCCCCCCAGCACGCAGCTGTTCTGGGCCACCACAGTGTAAACCTGTGCTGACAGTGGGACCATCAGGCCGCCTCTGGGCTCACCTCGGGCCCATAGGGAAGCCGGGAGATGAGCTCCGGGGCCATCCAGTACGGCGTGCCGACCAGTGACTTCCTCCGTGGCACCTCCTTGCTCACCTGGGCACAGAAGCCGAAGTCTGACAGCTTCACCTGCGGCAGGACAGAGCAGTGGGGTCAGAGGTGCTGGCACAGGGTGCGGGCGAGCAGAGGCGCCCACCTATTTAATCCCTTGGCTTTAGACACGACGTGCAGCCCAGGGGTTAGAGCTGGGCTCTGGAGCCAGGCCGCTGGAGCTCCGCCACCTCCGTGCAGGGCCCTCGGGCGTGTCACCTTCCCGATCACATCATGTGCCCTCCTCACAGGCTCTGCAAGGAGCCGCCAGCTGCCCTGCAGTTCTTGGAGAAGTGGCCCGAGTCCTGCAGGGACCAAAGATTCGGAGAGTCCATGCCGGGCCTGCTTCCCTGAAGGAAGCGAGTCTGCAGTCCCCACAGCCTGCCTCTGCGACAACCAGGTCCCCAGAACCAAGGATTTATGCCTTTTTCACCGAAACAGAGCTCTCTCCCCCTCTGCCCCCACACACTGCTGGGGCCTAACTTTCCTTGGGGGAGAGGGTGGAACCACCAACTTCTTCAAGAATTTAGTGAAAGTCAAGGGCCCCTTCATAAAAATTCCTGTCCCCCTTGGATCATAGACACAAGCTCTGGGCACTGGATGGTTCATTCAAGGCCCCAGATTCAGACCCTCGGTCCAGAATATGAGCGAGGACCGGCGTCTACAGCCCACCCGGGTGCTGGGCCAGGAGCTGGCCTTCAGCGGAGGGAGAAATGTGGCTGAAAGCTGCGTCTGTCTGCCTGAACCTGTCCCCGCTGGGCACAGGGCTGGACTACAGCTCCCTGCGTCTCGTGCTAACGGCAGAGCCCTACAGCCTGCCCCCTCCTGCTCACAGAGCCCCCCACTGACCTGGACCCCTGGCCCTGGACGGTTCCGTGAGGAACAGATAAACCTGCTCCTCCAGCCACAGAACTGGGGAGCAGGGCCTGCCACCCTAACACGGGAGCCTGGGGAGAGGGGAAAGTGACCCGCCTCCTCACCCTGCCATCGTGGGTCAGCAGGATCGAGTCACTCTTGATGTCCCGGTGGATGACGCCCTGGGCGTGGAGCACAGACAGGGCCTGCAGCACGGCCAGGCACACGGCAGCGATCTGCTCCTCGTTCATCCTGCGTGGGGGGCGAGGAGGTGAACAGCTGGGCAGACAGGACCCCAGGGTCTGAGGGGGACGCAGCCCTGCCTTGGGTAGGGGGAACCTGAGATGACGTGACCCCACTCTGGCTGGAGAGTCGCGGGTAGGGGTAGGACTCTAAGAAGACATGAGCAATCCCAGGGGACAGCGCGGCCAGCTCTGAGCAGACACGGCCCCACCCCAAGTGGTCTGGAGGGGACTCAGTCCACTCTGGGGAGGGTCCAGCTGCCCTGCAGTACCTGGTGTGGGTGACGATGTCAGTGAGGGCGCCTCCTTCCAGGAACTCCATCACCACCCAGAGCTCGTCCCCCACCAGGTAGCTGTTGTACATCTCCACCACGTTCTCGTGTTGGTAGTCCCGCATGATCACCACCTGCAGCGGGCCGGGTCAGAGCCAAGCCCCGCCCTCAGACCGAGCCACGGCCACCCTCCTCCCTCCCTCTCCGCCCGGCCTGGGGCCCCCTCTCACTTACGCTCATCAGGGTCACCTGGACGCCCTCCCTGCCAGACCAAGCAGAGCCTGAGGCCTGCCGCCCTGCTGGGGGTGCACCCCACCCCATGGACACGCCGATCTCAGCCCAGTCCTGGGCTGGTCCCTGAGGAGCCCCGAAGATCGGGCTGGTGTTGGTGGAGTGAGGGGGCAGGAGGGTGTCTAAGCACAGGGCTGCGACGAGGACAGCACGTCAAGGTTGAAAGAGAAGGTGCGTGTGGGGGCGACCGAGAACTCCGGGTTAGAGGTTCACGGTGCAGCCGGAGCTCTGCAGTTTGGCGGGGGGACAGGCTACGGCACGGTCGGTAGAGGAAGTGCTGAGATGAGGGACAGGGAGGCCGGCACCAGTGCCTGGACAACCCCCAGGCCTGATGTCCCCTGGGGACTCCTGCAGCAGGAGGGGACAGGGCTGCTACAGAGATTCCTCTTGGGGAAGAAGCCAGGAGTCCGCCTTTGTAACAGGTTCGTTAGCAAAGAGGCCACCAAGAGCCAAAGCCAGAAGTTGAACAAAACCAAGCGTCCGGATGGACGCCAGATGAGAAGGGCCCTTTGGCTGTCGTGGGAGGAGTGCCGAGGGGGTGCCCAGGAGGGCAGGCCGGGCAAGGCCCCCAGCGGGAGAGACGGGCGCACGGGGTGGTGGAGGGAGCGGACTGGAAGGAGGCGGGGGCACAGGGGGACAGAGACCCCGAGCAGCAGCAGGTGTGGAGGCACTGTCCTCTGGAGGCCAGCTAGGACTCGACGCTGGGTGGGGCCTGGAGGATGCTGGGGAGGTTCTGGAGGCCAACAGACCTCCTGGGTCCGGGGCGCAGGGGAAGGTCAGGAATGGGGTGGGGACGTGGGTGTGGGTATTGTTAGGACCTTCAGCTGGGGACAGAGACAGCCTGGGGAGAGCGTGAGGACCGAGGGAAGGAGTGGGGCCCAGGACCAAGCCCGGGGCCTCTCCCGCAGGGAGGAAAGGTGAGGGCAGGGCCGAGAGGGACCCGCCCGCCTCCCACCCACCTCGTTGAAGAGCAGCTCTCGCCTCTGCTGCTTGCGCAGGTCCATCTTCTTGACGGCCACCAGCTTGCCCGAGCTGCGGACGGTGGCAATGCACACGATGCCCGTGGACCCCTCGCCGATCTTGATGAAGTTATCCAGGTAGGAGCGAGGGTCACCTGGGTCCACCACCAGCTGCAGGGCAGCCCGGAACTGCTCGTGGGACACTCGCTGCGGTTCCCGCTGTGGCGAGCGGGGGCCGGGCGGCCCAGGGGCAGCAGGGGCGCGGGCTGGAGGGGCCAGCTGGGGCTCAGAGGCATGGGGGCCCAGCACTCCAGGGCCGGGGGGGCCGCGGGTGCGGGTGGCAGGCCGGGAGGAGGACTGGGGGACAGGCAGGCCCCCCGCTGATGGCCCATTGGGGGCCATTTCACGAGGCTCACCCTGAAAGAGAAGAGAGAGGTGCTGTCAGTGGGGGGGCGCCGGGGCCGGCTCTGCTCCCTGAGCAAGAGAGGCCCAGCCAGGGGACAGACACATGGGTGGTCAGGATGAGATGTACGGGGGGCTGGGAGGCGGGAACGAGGGAAGTGACAGGAAGGGGACGGTGGGGATCCTGGGGGGATGGGTTACCTGGGCACCCCGAGACGGGTGGTCCGTATCGGCCCGCGGGTACGTGTTAAAGGGCCGGCCGGCCGCCAGTTTCGCCCCGCTGGCCAGACTGGCAGGCTGGGGGGTGCCAACGTCAGGCCCAGAGAGGGGGCGTTTGTCCCGGGAGGACTCCTGGGGTCCCCCTGAGCCCTCCCTGGAAGACTTGGGCCTCTTCTCTGGCCCCACCCGCCGCCTGTCGCCACTGCTGGCGCCCGCCTCGCTGTGGCCGGCGGTCCGGCCTCGGCCGCCCGCCTTCCCTGGGCCCCCTCTGGCCGTGGCGGCCTGTTCCTCCGGCATCCCGTTTTCCTGGCGGGCACGGGCGGGTGGCGGCGGGCTGTCTCTCCGCAAGGAGTTGGAGCGTGTCACCGACATGTTCTCAAACTCGTCCAGCAGCAGCGTGAGGGCCCCGTCCTTGGCACCTTTGCTGCCCCGCACGATGGTCTGGGGTCCGGGGCAATGGCGGGGTGGGGGCCGGGCAAGGAGCGGGGGGACACAGGACGTGCATCCAACACACAGGGACAGGACAACACAACACACACAGAAGACAAGACAGAGACGCAATGAAGAAATGCCATGGGGTGATGAGGGGGTGGGCATGTGGGGCAGGACCCTCCCCCCACTGAGGACTCAGCTACGGGGGGTGGGGGGAGACGAAGGAGTAATCTCTGTAGCCAGCTGTTGTCCCCCCAGGTGGGTGGCACCTCTGGGAAGTGTCCCCTTTGTTTTTCTCCTGCTCCCCGGACTGGGGGGAGAGTCCTGCCCTGTGGGTGGAGGGGAGGGAGGGCAGAGCTGCAAATTACAGGATGCTGGTGTGCAGGGCACGGCTGGGCACTTCCTCCCCTGCGGGCTGCCCGGTCGTTAACCCTCAAACCACTCTGCTTTCCTGAAGGCTGAGGGTGGGTACAGGGAGAGTCAGAAAGGCCTGGGCCTAAAGTAGAGGCACAAGGGTCCTGGGAGCTGGGTGGCAAATGCGAATGCACGTGGGGACTGGGCTGAGAGCCAAGTGTGTCCCGAATCCACCCAGTCCTCACCCTCCACGGCCACCACCCTGTCTCCCTCAAGTGTTGGAGTCTTGGCCCCCATCCCCAACTCAGCTCCAGGCGCACGGGTCTCCTCGCTGCTCCTCCAACACACAGGTGTGCTCCCACCTCAGGGCCTTTGCACTGCTGGTCCCTCTGCTGGGAACACCGTCCCCCGGGGCCCTGGCTCCCTCCCTCCCCCCTTTAAGGTCTTCCTCAAAACTCAGCTTCTCAGAGAGGCTTTTACTGACCACCCAGGGTCTAAAATGCGAGCCCCTCACACTCACTAGCCCCCTTCTCTGCTTCCTTTCTCCTCCAGAGCACCTAACACCAGCCGACACAGAGCACGCATGTATCTATCTGCCCGGTGGAATGTTCCTGAGGGCAGCAACTGTTTTTCCTGTTTCTGGTCCTGCTACATCTCTGCACCCTGACCAGCGTGCGGCACACAGAAGGTGCTCGGTAAACGTTTGCTGCACCAGGGAGGGAGGGAGGGAGGTGGGCTGGGCAGAGGCCACAGTGAGCTGAGAACATGGCACCCGCTGACAGGAGCCCTGCCCCGCCGCTGTCAATCGCTGGCAGACGGACATGGGCCTAGGGCTGCTAGACGTCCTGAAGCCTGAGGACTTTTCCTCCAGGTGCAGAAAACACTGATCCCACAAAACCCACCCAAGCCTCCCCAGGAAAGCAAGGCAGACACATGGCCAGACTTTGAGGTTAGAGTAAGGGGTCGAGCAGGCCCTGGCAGGACTGGGGAGATTCCCAGCCAAGATCTGCACACACAAGTGCCCGCGAGGCCCAGAACAGTGCTAGCCCACAGGGGCCCTCTGTGCGAATTAAGCCACGGTGCCCCTTCCTCCCGGTGGACATACCACAGGCAGGCCAGGCTGGCGGGCCAGGCAGGGCTGTGGCCTTAGCGTGGGCACAACCTACACGCAAGTGGCCCCAGAGCCAGGCAGGGCATGGAACTGAAGTGCATTGGGCAGGGCCCGGGGGTCCAGAAGAGCCAGTGCCCCACCTGTGAGAGCAGCTGCCACCCGACTCCAGTGAGTCTGGCACAAGAAGCCAAAAAGAGAGATTGGGAGGTAAAGTCTCTTGCTTTTTAAGTAAGTAGTGGCGAGGAAAAAGCATCCCAAAACACCCCGTGTGGGCCGAATGGACGTGTCAGTGGATGCCAGATTGAGACCCTGCACCCGTGTCTGTGGCCACTTGCTGACCTCGGCCTCCTCCTCCCAGGCCAGGGCTGGGCACGGGAGGAAGAGTCAGCCGCGGGCCTGCTGCCCGCCAGGTACTCCCGTCTCCACTCCATGCAGCAAACCCGGCCCAGCTCTGCCTGGCCGGCGGCCCTTCCGGTCCCCACTGCCCTTGGCATAAAGTCCACGCTCCAAGGCTGGCTCCCTGGGCTCACCCTGCCACCAGGCCAACCTCACTGCAGGCCAGGCCTGGGCTCCGGGACCGTGACTCATAATTTCTCACGGAGACAGGAGAGGGGTTAAGAGCATGGGCCTTGGAAACAGACCCAGGTCAAATCCCCACCCTGCCACTTTGCCCAAGACGGCAGGAAGAGAAACCCTCACTGTTTCGCACCAGCTATTTCCTCCTCCGGCACCCAGCGTTTGCCGCGACCCCTCCTCCTCACCGGCCCTCGGGGCTCAGCGCGGGTGTCCCCCCTCTCCGAGAAGCTTGCCTGGACCCCTGGTCTGGTCGGGTGCCTCCTCTGGGCTCCCCGTCCCCGCTCTGACCACTTGGGGCTGTCACTGCCTGGGAATGGTCTGTGCCGCCCACTGCCACAGGAGCTCCAGGAAGGCTCGAGGACGGGTGTGGGGACAGGAGCACGGAGCTCTGGGCGAGGCTCCTGCAGAGGCAGGACTGGAGGCTGGTGTGGGGGCGGTCGGAGGGCTCCGTGGGTGAAAGGTCGGCGCGGGCCCAGGATGAGGGTGGAGGGTTGCGGGGTGTCCCTGCTAAGGTCAGCGAGGAGCAGGAGCTATTGGCCGCAGGGTCAGGTGTGAGGTTAAGGGCCGGGGCCACCCGTGGGGGCCAGCGTGGTGGGTGCCCACGTACCTTCGGGGCCCCGGGCTGGATGGAGGTGATGCAGGCGGGGTCGACCAGGGGCTTGGGCCGGCGAGCCGACTCCTCGATGAGGCTCTGCCACTGGCGGGGCAGCCCCGTGAACTTCTGCTCATTTTGGTCGAAGCCCGTGTGCACGCGGTGCTCGAAGTTGGACGGCGCCGAGATCTCCACCCGCTTCTTCTTCTTCCCAAACATGGCGCCGGGGCCTCGGCACCGGGAGGGCTGGGACTTGGGCTCCGACGAGGCCTGCGGGAGGAAGGCGCCGGTGGAGTGAGTGGCAGGTGACAGGAACCTGCCATTTCTTCCCCTCCTCTGCCCTGCCCTGGGCCGACCCATCTGTCCCCCATCTGGACCCGTGCGAGGCAGCAGCAGCCTCCTCCCCAGTCTGTGCCTCACGCGCAAACAGAGGGGGCCCGTGGACACCCACGTCAGGCCACGTTCCTCCTCTGCTCGGAACCTTCCTGTGGCTCAGACTCCCTGCGGCCCACGAGGCCCCCCACAATCCACCCCGCCTCCTCTCTGCTCTCCTCCCCTCTCGACACCGCAGGGCCTTTGCAGGGCCGTCTCCTCTGCCTGAACACTCTGCCCCAGTGTCCACAGGAGGCTCCCTCCTGCCCTCCTGCAGCTCCCAGCGTCCTCGGGGAATCCTTTCCTGCCCGCCCCAAGGAAAATAGCCCCAGGTCCCCCCACCCCCCGCCACATCACCTTCCCAGCACGTGGGAAGGCACTTACATAGGGCACAGTACCAGGCACAGAGTAAATGCTCAATAAAAGCCGGTTTAAGAAACAAGGAGACTAAGGGGAGACACGCTGATAGCGGTGTCCCACGGGGAGCCCAGAGAAATGATGGGAAGGCCAGCGCACAGTCTCTCTGCCATGTGCTGCCTGTGACCTTGGGTAAGTGACTCAACCTCTCTGTGCCGTGGGTCAGCCCCCGCAGGGCTGCTGTGAGGAGAAAGTGAGTGGATACGAGCCACATACGGGCCCTGGGGTCACACAGACCTGGTTTGATGCCCGCTGGGCTAGAAGTGCCCTCAGGCAGGTGACGGCTTCTCTCGTGTCTTCGGGTTACTCATCTGCAAAATGGGAAGAAAGCATCCATTCGCTTACTCATTCATTCATTCATTCATTCACCCCTAACTCCCTAATAGGCCTCCTTTGAGCCCAGCCCTATGAGGGTTGGTGCCCCAGGACACAGCAGCGACCAAGGCAGCCTCTGACCTCGTGGGGTGTTCACCTGGCGCAAACAGACCCGCCCACACAGTGAGAGGCCCAGCGTGGTTGGGGCTGGGGGGCGCCAGACCCCACCTGGAGGACTACCGGCTGGGGAGGCGTCCCAGAAGAGGGGCCGCATGAGCTGAGGCCACAAGAGAACTGTGCCGGCGTGGGGGTGGGGGGTGGTGGTTTCTGTCCTTTCCCGCCGGCTCCCCAGCCCTGGCACCCAGCCCAGTAGGTCTCGTGGACCTAGCAAGAAGAGAGAGGACGTTCCCAGTGTGTCTGTGACCACGTGGCCACCCCTGGCGCCTGCTTCTCAGGCTCCTTTCCTGTGGGAGCAGCTCTGGGAGGCGAGGCCACCACCCCTGGCCAGAGGTGGGACCGTCAATGGGAGCCGTCCAGGGGAACCGGTTTGGCAGCGGGAGCCCAGTGGGAGGTGGGTGGAGACTCAGCCGACAACCTGTTTCAACTGGTCCCAAGAGGCCAGCAGGTGGCCAGAGCCAGGCCTGGCCAGGGCTCCCCAAACTGGCCCCAGTTACCCACTGCTCTGGGGCCCCAGTCCCTGGATGGGGGATGGGACGGCCCTGGGCAGGAAGGGGCCCCTTTGCCTCTGCCCCAGCCCCTCCTGAACCCGGTCATGCCGGCCCCTGAGCACGTCCCAGCGCTCCCTTCTAGCCTCTGTGACCCACTTCCTGCTCCCCATCTCCCCGGGTCCTTCTAGGTCCAGCTCCCAGGTTGGTCAGTCCCCCACCTCTGTGCCCCATGTCCTGTGGCCTCACTGTCTTCCCAGATGTCCACCCATTTGGGCCCACGCCCAGCCCTGTGCTCACCTTTAACCCTGCCCTGCCCGTCCAGCTCCCTTCTCCCACCGCCTGGGGGCACCAGGCAGCTCCTGCAGCCCTGGGCAGGAGCAGAATCGGCCAGGTGACCCCCGCTAACCCAGGAGAGGACAGGGGCAGATCCCGCGGTGGGAGGAGCATAGGATCAAGATGGGAGGGGACGGCAGGACGCAGCCTGGACGATGGCGCAGTCAACCCGGCTAGCAGAGGGGGCTGTCCCATGGCGTCTGCCCTCCTACCATCCTACAGGTTGGACCCCTCACCATAAACCCCGCAAAACGCCTCTCACCCTGCAGCCCTGTGTGACCCTGCAGGGGAAGGGGCAAAGGGACACACCTCCGGATATTTGCCTGGGCCGTCCCTTCCCTCTGGGCACAGCATGGAGGGCAGGACAAACAGAGGAACTGGCTATGTTTATAATGACCGGCGGGAGCCCCACCCTGGCCCTGCGGGCAGCTCCAAGCCCTGCGGCTTCCCCACCAGGCCCTCCCTCCCCACCGTAAGCTCAACCTCAGGGAGGCTAGAGCCAGAGCCAGGCCTGGGAGGCAGGGAGGGAGGGAGCTGCCACAGAAGGATGAGGCTCCCGGGCCAGCCCAGAGCCCAGGCGCAGGCAGCCCAGGACTCGAAGCCCCCCCTTTCTGTATCTGTCAAGTGGGGGTGATCCAACCCATGCTGGGAGCTCAGCGCACGGCCCTGGGCAAGCAACGCTGCCGCTCTGTGCCTCAGTTTCCTGCTCTGTTAAAAGAAGGCAATGACAGTAGCTGCTTCCTGGAGTTTTCACGGAGGAGTCACAGAGCACACAAGGCGCTGACGGCCTGGCTCAGAGGGAGGAGGCTAGGATCATGGCCAAGGCAGATCGCACACAGCAAGTGATCAGTAAATGCTGGTCACTATCACAGTAACAGCCAGCACTCCCTGAGCACCTACTGTGTGCCACTCCTCCTCTAAGCTCTTCACCCAGAGTCCCTCACTTAATCTGCACACCTGACCCAGGAGGAAGGGGCCATACGAGCACCACATTACAGACAAGAAGAACGAGGCACAGAGAGGGCACCCCATTTACCCGGGTCGCACAGCCAGGGTGGCAGAGTGGGCATCATACTGCAGGCCTTGTCTAACCCAGAGCCTGCCCCTGCCCCCCACCCTCCTTCTTGGAATTAACCGCAGCAGCGTGCCCAGAGATTAGCGGTTCTCGCCCTGCTCTGTGCTGATCCCATTCCGTCCACACCAGTCCAATTCACAGATGGGAAACGGAGGGGAAAGCCCCGGGGCAGGGCACCCACCTGGGGAGAGGTCGCCCTGAACCTGGCAGTGGGACACAGAAGACTGGCTCTTATCTGCCTGTCCCGCTGCCCTTGAGGGCTGCGGGTTGGTTTTGTCTGGTATTATTACGGTCTCCAAGACTGGTCCTGATCCTGGCCTCCGGCCCTCCCTCCCGTCCTCTCTGTCCACGCCCAGACCTTGTCTTCTCCTGCCCTAGCCCTCCTGGGCCTGTGTGACCTGGCCTGCAGCAGAAAAGACGTTTGGAAAAGAGTCCCTGCCACCAAACGTGGCTTACTGAGGCTCCGCTCCAGTACCTCACCACCGCGAGGGGACCCACAACCCCGCGCAGATGCCCACGCTCAGCTCAGACTCCCTGCAACTCGGTGCAGCGGCCGCTCTGACCCCCAGTTTACAGGGGTAGAAACAGGTTCACCAGGGCAAAACCTCTCACTAAGCTCCCGAAGCAGTGCTGGGTCTGGAAGACATCGGACCCCTTCCAGAATCAGCATCCTTAACCCTTTCCTGGCCCCCAAAACTCCTCCTCATGGCCCATGGTCTCTGCCTTCCTCTCCTCCTGCCGCCCCAGCCCCGCAGCCTCCCTGACGCTCCTCAAATCCTAGCCGTGTTTCTGCCTCAGGGCCTTTGCACAGGGCCGCAGGCCGCCTGGAACTCTCCTCTCACTGATCAGTACAGGCCTCCCCGCTCCCTGCCCCAACGAGGGTCTGTGCTCTGGACCCGACTGTCCCTGCTCCTGTCTTGTCACGCTCTGTGCCCGTCTCTGCTTTATCTTTCCTCATTGCACTTACCGCATCCATCGTGTGTGTGTCTAATTCTTTAGTGTCTGCTTCTCCCTCCAGAATGCCAGCTCCACAAGGGCAGGGGCCGTCATCTGTCCCGTTGCCTGCTGTGCCCAATGCCTATGTACCCGGCCCATAGCAGGGACCCGATGAACATCTGGCGAACAAACCAATTCACCTGTAGCCGCTGCACTGCACTCCTGCTCAGAGCCTCAGAGAAGGCTCTGGTAGCACTTGGGGAGCGTTTCTGGAGAAACACCGGGACCCAGAGGCGGCGGCTGAGCCGGTAACCCCAGAGAGCGGGAATGGAGAAGGACGCGTGCGGCCCTGTTACCAGCTGGGGCATAGACGCCTCTGAAGTCCAGCGTTTGATGCTAAAAATTCAGGCACAGTTTACGCCCTACTCTAAAATGTTTATTTCAGTTTTGAAAAGCTGTCAATCCTCTAGTGTGTGGGACAGGCAGCATCTGACCTGGCCTAGCAAAAGCTTCGAATTTTCCAGTTGACCCTGCAAGCCTCTTGTTCTACCCTCTGATCTTTTATGAGAAGAAAATGGTAGCAGCCCTGCACCCCCAACCCCAGGTAATCTGCCCAGGTGGAAGAGATCCACTTGTGCGACAAAGCTGCCTGGGGTGTGCGTGTGCGTGCGTGTGTGTGTGCGTGTGTGTGCGTGTGTGTCTGTGCACATGGGTGCACACAAAATCCTTACCTCTGCCCCACGCTCTCCAGGCTCTGAATAAAGCTGCTGCCCCTGGCATGGAGGGAGCTGACCCAGCTGGAACCCAGGGGCCCAGGGACAGAAGAGGGATGCGACCAGGGTCACAGCCATCCGCCTTCGCATTCGCCAAAACGAAACTCTAATCAAGAAGGGGATGAGGCAGAAGCGCTCGCTGTCCCCAGCCTGCACTACAGGCCTCCACCACGGGTTACCACTCACCCCTCTGTCCATCTTTACCTGCCAGCTGCAGGGAGGCCTCTCCCTGCCTCAGTTTACCTCCTACTTTGCAGGGCCTGTGCTCTGATGATGGAAGGGAGCCTGGCTTACCATCTGGGACACGGCAGGCTCCTCACCACCCCGAGTACCCCACCTCCCCACCTCTGCCACCATCCTGCACGCCCCCCACCCTCTCCGGTCCAGCTCTGAGCCTGGTTGCTCCAGGGAATCCTCAGGCTCCGGGACTGCCACGTCCCCCACCCCCTCCTGAGCAAGCTCTGATCTATCCACAACTAACTCCATCACACCCCCTGCCCCTCCCAATGGTCCCTCCATCCATCAACATCTACCGAGGGCCCACAGCAGTGGACAGAACAGCAGAAACAGCCTTTCCCCCCTAGAATTCTAGGGGGACGGAGACAGCCCATGAATGACATCTGGTGAGTCGGGTGATAAAAGCTGCAAGGAAAATAAAGCCGGGACCAGGCGGCGCTGAGCACAGGGGGAGCTGGAGTTTTCGATAAAGGGGACACTTGAGCAGGGAGCTGAGGGAGGAGGGGGCAGGGAGCTGCATGGGTAGCCAGGCGGGAGCAACGGCCAGGGCAAATGGCCAAAGTCCCGAGGCGGGGACGTGTCTGGTGTGGTCAAGGAGCAGCGCAGGCCGTGGGGCTGGAGCAGGCAGGAGGGGGGAGTCGTGGAGACAGGTCACGGGGCTGACGGGGCAGAGACTGGGGCCTTGTGGGCCACGGGGAGGGCGCGCTCCTTTCCCAAGTGAGATGGGGCCACGGGAGGGCTCTGAGCAGAGGAGGGACGTCGCAGGCTCCCTC
This sequence comes from Avahi laniger, assembly GCA_963575035.1. Lineage (NCBI taxonomy): Eukaryota > Metazoa > Chordata > Mammalia > Primates > Indriidae > Avahi > Avahi laniger. The sequence goes on along the minus strand of CAUYSK010023712.1, from coordinate 34,224 downwards.
TGGCCGGGAGCGGCCTGTGGGAGCAGGATGAGAGCAGGGCGACCAGGGAGGAGGCGGCTGAGACGGTCCGTGGGCAACGAGTGGACAGGTTCTGGGCATGCTCCGAAGGGCGAAGTGGCAGGACCTGCCCAGGACTGACAGCACGTGCCGTAACAGCCGCAGCGTGGGCTCCACAGGGCAGGGGCCTGGCCTGGCCTTGCTCGGCGCAGCAGCCGGCCCAGCGCCTGGCACGTCCTGGCGCCCGGTTCCTTCCCTCCAGAGCCCTTAGCAACCCCTGACCCGTCACTCAGCTATTCGCCTGTCTACTGCCGTCCTCCCCGCTCAGTCGGTGGCTCGCACAGGCAGGGACCGCGTTTTGGTCGTTATGGCTGCATCCCAGTGGCTACGGCAAGGCAAGGCCACAGCGGGCGCCCCCTTCGTGGCAGCTGAGTCGCCCAGGCCTGTGCCAGGCGTGCAGACCAGGCCACGATGAGCCCTCAGAACAGTCCTGAGTGGTGGGGAGTCCTCTTCCTTCCTGTTTCCCAAACCTGAAAACTGAGGCCCAGAGAGGGAAGTCACTGCCCAGGGCCGCCCAGCACCAGGCCTTAAAAGGACCCACTCTGTCCTACAGAGAAGGCCTGTCGATGCCCCTCAGCCTCCTGCTTCTTCCCGCCAGCCGAGGCCTCCACTCGAGAAAGGGCCCCAGAGGTGTATGCGATAAGAACAGGGCAGACACTGCACCACTGACAATGACCAGAAGCAAGATTAAAAAAGCTGCCCTGGGAAGGAGGGAATTTGAAGAAACGCTAAACAAGCAAATTCACAAAATTCTCCAAGCCTCCCCCCTTGGCTCACGAACCTCAAACGCTGTGACTTAACAAGGCCCTGCCAGCCATGAAGTCTCAGCTCCTCCCTTCACTTCACTCCAAGCGGCAGCCTCCTCCTTGTTACAGCTCAGACACATCGGAGCTTGTTCTAACCTCAGGGCCTTTGTACCTACTGTTCCCTCTGCCCCAAACTGCAAGGCTCACCCTTTCTTGAAATTCAGGTCTTAATGCAAATCAAACCTCCCAGAGAGGCTGTCCCTGACCCACTAACAACACTGCACCCTGTATCAGATGTCACCTACCACCAGCTGACATCGTGTGCCTACTGACTGTCTATCCCTCCACCTCCCGCTCCTCAGTAGACTGTCGGCTCCCGAGAACAGGGATTCCTGGCATCCAGAGCAGTGCCTGACACTCAGTAGGCACCCAGTGGTGCCTGTGGGACAAACGAGTGATGCCATTGTCAAAGTGACGCGTCTGGACCCTGAGGAGGTGCAGGGAAGGGGGTTGGAGGCACAGGCAGACCCGAGTCCCCAGGGCCACTTTCCTGCACTGCCTGGCGGTCTGCCCTTGACGCCTGAGAAGGAACTGAGTCTTCGGAGACTGAATCTGGCTGTTTAGCAAATATCCTGGTGTGTGTCCCAAACACCACAAAGGGAGCCCCCACTGGGAGCTCTTCCCAGCCGTCCCGGCTGCAAGGAGGGCCACCCCGGCCACGTGGCCTAGGCTGGGAATGTGAGCAAGTGGCAGCGTACTTTGGCTACAGGCAAGAGGCAGACAGCACAGGGGGCTGCCTCCGGAAATGCACCAGTCCCCATAACGGGCGAGATGCCATAAAAAGATCAGATCCAGAGGGCGCCCTGGCCTGGCCGCCTGCGGAGGGCGGGGCAGCCTGCTCTCTTGTTCCCACCAGGTGCGGCGCCGTCCTCCCCTGCCAGGTCTCTGCACGGTCTCTGCCCTTGGCCTGAGTCCTGGAATGTCCCCACCCCAAGCTTCACCTTCTCAGCCCTTCCTCTTCCTTCAAAACACCCCCTGCCTTCCCCTCCAGGGCGTCTGTCGCAGCTGCAACTTTACATTCGTCCATGTGTCACTTGATTAATATCTGTCTCCCCTAACGGACAAGCAGCCCCATGAGGCAGGGCCTGTCTCTCCTTGCCACTGCCGTGTCCCCGGCACAGGCCTGGCCCAGTACAAGGGCTGGGCAGCAGCTGGTGGGTCAGAGCAGACTGCCCAGACCAGGCACCAGTGCCACCACTCCACGCTGTGTGCCCCTGGACAAGTCACTCCCCCTCTCCGGGCCTCAATGTTCTTGTCAGCAAATTAGGAGTGAGGACAGTCCCTACCTCCCGGGAATGCTGGATGAGTGAAAAGATGACACATTAAAGCATTCGGAACAGTGCCCGGACCGAGCAGGTCCTCACTGCAGGCCAGCGGCTGCTGAATGAATGAAATAAAATGAATGAATGAATGAAAGAGGATGCAGGGCACGCTCCCGTCCTCGCAGAGCAAATGTGAGTCTTACGTTCTCCGGGGCTGGGGTGAGGGGAGCATGTTGGGCTGTCGCTGTCTGATGACAGGTCTGCCTCTTCCACTGGACTGGGAGCCCCAAGAGGGCAGGGGCCAGGGCCACCTTACCACCCTGCGTATCCAGCCCTGCCCAGCACGAGGTGGGGCACAGCTCAGAGTGTGGCTGAATGAAGAGATGGTGCTTCCCTGCCCAGTGGGCCCGGGCTGGTGCTCAAGAGCCCCCAGGGCTGCCAGGAACAACAGGGCACAGACATGAAGTTCATTGTCGGGGGGCCCCTTACCCCCCAGGGGTACCCAGGATGGGGACGGACACCACGACAAACCTGAGCGTGGGTGAGCCCACAGGGCCTGGGGAAACCAGATCAGACTTCATTCATTCCTCCCTTGAGGCTGGGCAGGAAGGAGGGGCCCTGAGGCAGGAAACGGGCCCTGGGGCCTCCTGGGCACTGAAACCCAAGCCCTCGCACCGTCCACCTCCCCTGCCGTGCAGTCCCCCGACACACGCACACAAGGCCATACACGGACACCGGGAGACGAACTATGGCAGCAACTACTTGTCCTCTCATCGCAGACCCAACACATGGCAATGAGCACAAAGAAGTCCCATAACACACAAGCACGTGCACACACGTGATCCCTAGACACGTCCCACTGTGTGCAGGATGTCAGCAGCAGACACACTACACAGACAGCCCCGGAGACCATCACACAGACCTGCAGAGCAGACACATAACCACGGCCCAGCAACACACACGCTGGTTAGCAGGAGATGGTGGCAACCCACCCGCAAACCCACGACATCCCGAGCACCCAGCAGCGCCCCTGACGGGAGCGTGGGACGGGAGGCTGGCGGCCAGAAGTCAGCACCTTGCTTGCTGTTGGGTATCGGGAGGGACACCCACCCGGAGCCTCAGTTCCTGCCTCTGGAATATGGGGCGTCAGCACAGCGTGCCCCAGAGGGAGCTTCCGAGGAACCAGTGGGAGAATGTGCAGGAAGCAGCTCCTACAGCCTGGGCCTAGCGCAGAGTAAGCGCTCAGCAAACGGCAGGGCCAGCACGCTAAGCCCATCCACGGCTGGGCCCCCAGACAAGCCACAGTCGGACCTGGGACCCCTCCCCAAACACTGTGAAGACCCGCACACCCCAGAGACGCAGGGACTCCCGGAAGAGACCCTAGGCATGTACCAGTGACCCTGGGGGAGCACACAGACACACACACCACAGGCCTGTCACCCCGTAGAAACAGACACGCGTGCCCATGCACAATGCCATGGACGCTCCCTGACTGCCAGGCTTGCTGGGACAGCCATCCTGCCAGGAACATCCCTGCGATACCAGGCTAGACTAGGAGACCTGCACAGCCCTAAACCCACGCACGGTAGGTACTAAGACCCCCGGATGGACCAGGCACACCCACGGTCAACTCTAGAGCCACCCAGAGTGACTCAGTGAGGCTGAGCCCTGAAGCCCCCTCCCCATGCAAACCGACCCCAGGAACGTGCTCCCACAGAGAGGGACAGGGACTGTGCTCAGACACCTAGTAAGTCCCTAGCAGACAGGCACCTGCCACCACGTACACATGGGAAGAGTGAGCCCGCCCCTGGCCCTAGGAAAGGTGTGGCCCCTCACAGGTGCTAAAGCTGGCTCCAGCGGCCAGGTGGCAGGACTGGCCCCCACACAGTCAGTCCAGCCCTCCCCTCTCCTCCCCTCCTGCCTGAGGCCCGGGCCAGCTCACCTCCGCCATCCTCTCCCTGCTTGCAGGCCACCCTCCGTGGGGCATGCTGGCAGACAGGCAAGGCTTCCCGCAGGGACAGCAGAGAGTGGGGATCAAGGGCTCCCTGGGCCCTCCACATGGGCACCCCCAAAGAGAGCTGCTGGGCCTGTGCCCCAGCCTCCTGGCAGTGGTGGCGAGGCGGCCCTGCCCTGGCAGGAGTTGAGCCTCGGCTGTAGCCTCCACCCACGGAGGGGGGGAGGGAGGCGGGGCCGAGCCGGAGCCGGGGTGGGTGGGCCTGGGCCACGTGGCCCACAGCTGCCCAGAGGGAGGGGCTGGACTGGGACCCCAAACACAGTCCTTGGCTCAGCAGGGTCAGTCAGTCCCCCACTGGCACAGGAACACTACACCCCGCCTCACCCCGCACGCCGGGCTGGGTGCCAGGGCCCCAGGGAAGCAGCGTACGCAGAGCAGGGCTGAGCCCTGAGAGCTACGCAGAGCAGGGCTGAGCCCTGAGAGCGGCTGGCTGGGCAGCTGGTGGGGCAGCCAGGTTAGAGACGACGGCAGGGACGGCAGGGAGTGGCAGGGGCGGCTAGGTACAGACAGACCCCGGGGAGCGGGAGGGGCTGGAGAGCTGGGGACACTGCATCCCCGCCCCCCAGGCTGGGATTCCAGCGTGTGCTCCACAGGGCACGACAAAACGGGCCGCTGGGTCCCTTACCCAGCGGCTCTGAGCACGGGGCGGGCCAGCTCAGAACCCCCGTTCCAGGACGGGAGGAGACGCTGCCGCACTTCTCCCTTCACATCCCACTTCCTCTGTAAAGCCTTCGCTGGCCAGGGCACGACCCCCACGGGTCATTTGCTTCTGTGTAGTGACCCGTCTGTCCTCCCCAGGCCTGAGAGACGTAGGAGGCACCAGGGCCACCCGGTCCATCCCTGCTCACCCTCAGGCACCTTCGCGTGCGGGAAGCCCTCCCTGACACCCCAGGCTGGGTCAGCACGTCCTCTAGGCTCCACGCCAGCCCGGCCGCGGCAGGCTGTCACCGTCTGTGACGTGTCTGTCTCTCTCTCGCATTCACACATTCATTGAGCTCCTAGCACAGGCCAGGCCTGTCAGAGGCCCTCAGAACTCATCGTGAACAAACTAGACAGAACTCCTCGCTCCGGGGCTGGGGGCGTTTGACATCCTAGACGGACTCCGCTGGGCTCCGGTCCAGGGAGCAGCAGGGACCAGATCTGCCAGGTGGCCGGGCTCACGACAGGCGCCCAGTCCATGGCAAACCCAGTGAGCAAGTGGCCCAGGCAGGCAGGTAGACAGAGAAGCCTGTGTCTTCCCCACTGCCCTGCTCTGGCATACCCCCTCCCCCACGACAGCCGGCTCCCAGGACAGATGCTATCTCCACACACAGAGCTGGGCTGGGAGGCCGCACTCTCCACGGGCCTGGAACTCCCGTCTACCCACCTTCCGTCCACACTTGCCCATCTGCCCACCACGTCAGGAGTTCCGAGGAGGGGCTGGGCTGGGCCCCAGCAGTGCAGGTCTAGGGGACCCCAGAAGTCCCAGACTTCAGGCCACCTCCTCCCCCGTGGAGGTGGGGCACCTGTCAAGCAGCCACCCAGACAGGAGCCAGGCGGGGCAGGCTCCACAAACCAGACCGGCCGGTTAGGGCCCGGGTGGGGGAGGCACATCAGGACCAGGCTCTGGCCAGGGCAGGAAACTAGGTCCCGTGGAGAGGCAGAGGGAGAGGAGAGGGCTGGCCTGGGTGATTCTCAGCTACTAACAATTTGCCACATTTGGGCTCATCTACCCCTTTTATTTCCTTTCCTTCTCTGTAGCTCACAGCAACCTCAAACTGCTGGGCTCCAGCAATCCTCCTGTCTCAGCCTCCCAAGTATCTGGGACTACAGGTGTGCACCACAATGCCCAGCTAATTTTTCTCTCTCTCTCTTTTAGTGGAGATGGAGTCTCACTCTTGCTCAGGCTGGTCTCTAACTCCTGAGCTCAAGCGATCCTCCCGCCTCAGTCTCCCAGAGCGCTAGGATGACAGGCGTGAGCCACCGCGCCCGGCCTCTAATTCTTTATATTTAATACAGGCACAAGGTTCAAAAGCCAAAAGGCACCAAAGGGCAAACAGTGACAGGATGTCCTCCTGCCCTGCCTCTGCTCAGCCCTGGAGGCAAGCCCTGCTAGAGGTTTTTTTTCCTTTCTGAGAGATCCTGAGCACGTGTGCGTGTGTGTACATACGTGCTTACACACTTTAAGATAAACACACAAATGGCAGCACGCTACACACATCATTCTGCACGTTGCTTTTCTCCAAACATTCCTCGGCTCTCCCACGCTGCTAGACACTTGGGAGGAGTCTGGCAGCATCGAGTCAAGCTGCAGACACACGCTGGACCCGGCCAGTGCTCTCCTGGGTACAATGCAAGCGAAAGGCGGGCCCTCCAGGGCCAGCGAGCACGTGTGGGAAGGTTCAGGGCAGCGCAGTCAGCTGGAGACTGGAAACAAGACAAATGCTTGTCCAAAGGGGACGGTGAATGAGTGTGATCCACTGGCTCCACGGAATGAATGACCTACAGCTGCATGTGGACGAGTATCAAAAATGACACTAAACGGCGCAAAACATAAAACGATACTACATTGGAGGACTCCGTATAAAGTTCAAGCCCAGGCGAAATGAAACTGTTTATAGGTGGCAAAGCAAAGAAGTGATGTCCTCAAAAGTCAGCAGAGTGGTTGTCTCTAGGAGAGGGAGGGACCAGGAGCTTTTTAGGTGGGGGAGGCCGGCACCGTCTTGTTTCATCACCTGGAGGGGGGCTACATGGGTTTTCCCTTATAGGTTATGCTCTACAATTTTGTTTTATGTACTTTTAAGTATGCATCCTAACAATTTAAAATCATGACTTTAAAGAAAAAAAAAATATATATATACATGTTTATCCCTCAGTATCTGCAGGGGATTGGCTCCAGGGCCCCCAGGTATACCAAAATCCATGCATGCTCAAGTCCCTTAGTTGGCCCTCCATATTGAATTTTTTGTATCCACAGATCCAACCAACTGCATACAGAAGTCAGCCCTTCTTCTTTTGTTTTTTTTTTTTTTTTTAGAGACAGGGTCTTGCTTTCTTGCCCAGGCTGAAGTACCGTGACGTGATCGTAGCTCACTGAAGCCTCAGATTCCTGAGCCCAAGTGTCCTCCCACCTCAGCCTCCCCAGTAGCTGGAACTATAGGCGCACGCCACAGAGCCCAGCTAACGTTTAAAATTTTTTGGGAGATTCGGGGTCTCGCTGTGCTGCCCAGGTGGGTCCCAAACTCCTGGGCTCAAGTGATCCTCCCGCCTCGGCCTCCCAAAGTGCCGGGATTACAGGCGTGAGCACCCAGCCTGTACTAAATTTTCAATCCTCAGATGACTGAATCCACAAATGCGGAAACCATGAACACGGAGCTGACTATACACACAGAAGTCCCCCCTTATCTGCAGGGGATATGTTCCAAGTTCCCCCGTGGTTGCCTGAAACCACGGATAGTACCAAACCTGATTTAGTGGGAACATGTTTCTGTTCCTGTCTTCCACCCACAAATTCAATGTCTTTTCCACCTTAACTAAGCACTTATCACACCCTATGGCTGTAACTTTTGCAGTTTGAAGTGCAACAGCAAAAATGAGCACAAATATCTTTTCCTTCTTCACAATTTCACGGAGAGAAGATCTGTTCTGACCATAGGTCTAAGCAACCTCAGCATACGATTTTTTTCTTTTCCTTAGTACTTCCAGAACTTTCCCCCTTTTCACTTAAAGGAAGCACCTCGTGGCTTCTCTTTAGCATATCCAAATTGCCAGCATCACAATTCCTGCACCTTGGGGCCGTTATTAAGTGAGACGAGAGTTATCTGAACACAAGCACTGCGATGCCGCGACAGTCGGTCTCTAGCCGAGACGGCGAGTACTGAGGAACAGACGGGCAGCACATACACCACGGACGTGCTGGACAAGGGGATGATTCACAGCCCGGGCAGGATGAAGGAGGACAGCTCGAGATCGCATCACGCTACTCAGAATGGCGTGCAATTTAAAATGTGCGAATTGTTTATTTCTGGAATTTTCCACATAATTATTTTTGGACAGCAATTGACCACAGTAACTGAAACCGCAGAAAGAGAAACTGCGGATAAGGAGGGGACGACGGCATATCCATGTACGTCTTCGTGATCTTTCCATGCTTTGATCTTGGCCAAGCACGGCCTTGCTGCTTCGGCAGCTGTGTGGAAGGGCTTTGATGCCTCGAGCGGTCCCCGTGGGGCCAGGCGGCTTCCAGACTTTTGCTCTTATAAATGGTGAAGCCACGCTAAACAAGTGTATCTGTCGTTGCACAGGCGTGCGAGCGTATCGGAGGGAAAATGCCGAGCAGTGGAATCGCCCCGCAAAGCTCCCCACTGCCAAGCAGCCTGGGGCGTGGGCTGCCCCATTCACAGGCGCACCAGGACCCGTGTCCCCCTGGCCTCTCAGCACAGGGTGCTGCCAGCCTCCCTGATCTTTGCCAGACAGGTGAGGTCTGGCCCCCCTCAGCCTAGTTTTCATTTGCATTTTTCTACTTAGTAGGCTGAACGGCCTCTCGTATTCATAAAAGGCACGAGAACGTCCATCCAGGGCTGGAGGACCTGCGGCCTTGGGGCCACATGTGGCCTTCTGGATCCTTGAGTGCCGCCTTTTGACCGAATCCAAATTTTACAGAACAAATCCTTTCAATAGGATGGTTTGGTTGAGGGGCTGCGTTTGGGGATGTGGACGGCCACATGCGACCTTGAGGCTGCAGGTTCCCCACTGAGCCCTGTAAACCTAACCTGACTGTGTCCTTCTCCCGCTGAAAACCTACTCGGGCCCACACAGCTGGCGCCGTCTCCTCACCAGGGTCACGCCCACCTCTCTGACCTTATTTCTCTACGCCCTCCTCCCCGAGCTGCCTGCTCCGGCTACACGCAGCCCCCTCCCTACGTTCACGGATTCCATCGACAGAAATCCAGCGGGCATCTACCTTGTGCCACCCATGCAGGGGCTTAGAGGCAAGCACCACACAAATGAAATGCGACGTTCCAGCTGACACGGGCTGGCTGGAGGGACCTGAGGGGAGGGCAGTGTGGGGGAGGCAGGCCACCGGAGAGCAAGGGAGCCGACGTGGGCGCTGAGGACAGGCCTGGGTTGTGAAGATGTAACTCTGGCTGCCCTGCGGAGGATGGGATCAAGGGGGCCCGGATGGGTGTGGTGACGAGTGACAAGGATGCGGCGCTGGTCGGCAGGCGCTAGAGAGAGAGGGACAGACCTGCGTTGTGTCTACCACGAGAAAGCAACACTTGCTGATGCGTCAGACACTAAGGCCGAGGACGAGGGCAGCGTCAAGGATGGCTTTGAAACCAGGCCCAACGCAGCGCTGCCTGCCACGTGGGGAGCCCTAGGGGAGCTCAACCTGGGGAGGGAAAGAAAGCAAGAAGGTGGGGGGATCCCTCCACCGCTCCTGAGGCCCGCTGCCCGCTACGGTCACAGCAACCTGGACGGTGTGAGACAAACGCGGAGATCGTGCGGCAGGACAGTGCCCAGAAACAGACCCATGCAAACACACCTGGCCGTGTTTCCAAAAATTATTTTTTATTGAGGTCAAATAACATAGTATTTGTCATTTTAACTATTTGTAAGCGTACAGTTCGGTGGCACTAAAAGTACTCACACTATTGTAGACCCATCACCGCAGTCTACACCCAAATGTTTTTATCATCCCAATAAAAACTCTGTACCCAGTGAAGCTCCCCCGTCCGCTGTCCCCTAGCGCAGTAACCTCTATTCCACTGTGTCTCTGAATTTGTCTATTCCAGGTACCTCACACGAGGGGAATCACACAGCGTTTCTCCTCCTGTGTCTAGCTTGCTTCACCAAGCGTCATGTTTTCAAGGTCCGTCCACATTTTTGCATCTGTCAAAATTCCGTTCCTCTTCCTGGCTGAACATTCCGTGGTGCGTACACGCTGCGTTTTGTTTCTCCGTTCATCTGCTGACGGACACGGGGCTGTTTCCGCTTTTTGGCTATTGTGCATAACGCTGCCGTGGGCCTGGGTTGCAAGTATCTGTCGGAGCCCTGCTTTCAGTTCTGCTGGACGCGTGCCTGGGAGCGGAACTGCTGGGTCATATGGCAATTCTATGTTCAAACTTTTGAGAAACTGCCAAACCGTTTTCCACAGCGGCTGCGTCATTTTACATTCTCACCGGCAACGCGTGGGGTTCCAGTGTCTCCGCATTCCATCCGACACTTGTTATTTTTGTTTTTTTGATAGTAGTCATCCTTGCAAGTGCGAAGTGGCATCTCATTGTGGTAACTGATTCTCGACAAAGAAGCATTCGCAATTCGGTGGAGGAAAGATGGTATTTTCCACAAATGGTGCTGCAACGATTGGCCAGCCATATGCAAAAACACCCAAACCTTGATCTAAACCTCACACTTTGTATAAAAATTAAGTCACGGTGAATCATGGACTTAATGTAAAACTATGAAACCTTTAGGGAAAAAAAAAAAACGGGAGAAAATCTCCGGGATCTAGGACGAGGCACAGGGAGTTTAGACTCGACGGCAAAAGCACAAGCCATAAAAGAAAGAATTAGTAAAGTGACCCCCATCACAACTAAAACCTTTTGCTCTGCAACAGTCCACGTGAAAAGTACAAAAAGACAAGCTACACACTGGGAGAAAACGTTTGCACACCACGTATCTGACAAAAGGCTAGTATGTAGAATAAAGAACTCTTAAAACTCAACAGTAAAAAAAACCCAAATCATCCAATAAGAAAATGGATGGAAGACAAGAAAAGATATTTCTCCAAAGAGGATACACAGATGGCCGATGAGCACATGAAAGGATGCTAATCACCACCATTAGCCACTAGAAAAATGCAAATTAAAGCCACCGTAAGATATCAATACATACTTATTAGAAGATGTAAAATAAAAAATAGTGACAACCCCAAGTATCGGTGAGGACACGGAGAAACTGGTTCCTCTTACATTGCTGGTGGGAATATAAAATGGTCCAGTCTTTAAAACATGTAACCACCATCCTGCCCAGCAATTGTACTTCTGGGTTATCTGCCCTGGAAAAAACCCCAAAATTTACATTGACACAAAAATCTGTATGTGAATGTTATAGTGGCTTTGTTTGTTGTACCCCCGAACTAGAAAAGACCCAGATGTCCTTCAACAGGAAAATGGTTAAATAAACTGGCACGTCCATACCATGGAACACTACTCAGCAATAACTATCAACAAAAGACTACGTGGATGAATCTCCAGAGAATTACGCTGAGTGAATAAAGTCAAAGCCAAAAGGTTACATACCGGACAATTCCACTTACATAACATTCTTGCGACGACAGAATTTAAAAAATGGGCAACAGGTAGATGACCGGTTGCCGGAGGTTTGGGATGGACAGGGGAAGGGTGTGGCTATAAAAGGGCATTAGGAAGGATGTTTGTGATGGAACGTTCCATACCTTGACTGTATCAATGTCCATACCCTGGTTGTGATCTTGCATCGCAGTTTCACGAGAGGTTATTGCTGGGGGATCTGGGTGCCCCAGATCTCTCTGTATTTCTTACAACTGTACGTGACTCCACAGTGATCTCAAAATAGAAAGTTTACTTAAAAATATTATTTATTAACAACGCCAGGCCATTTCCCATCTTTCATCCTTTGAACATGTAGGTTGCTCTCTCTGGAGCATCATTCCACAAACTAATCCTGCTCCTCTTTCGGGCCTCAGCTCAGATGTCTCCTCCTCCAGGAAGCCTTCCCTCATTTCCTGGGCTGGAGCCCCGGCTTCTCCTGACACGGCCATCACACTCTGACCTGTCCTTACCCCGAGGTCACTCTGGGCTGTCCCTGCCTCGGGCCATGTCTGTCTCCCTCTCTGGGCTGCACGCTCTGTGAAGGCAGGGCCTCAGCCTGACAGCTCACCACCAGCCTGGCAGGGTGGTACTGAAGGGCTAGACTCAGAGCAGGTAAACAGTGGGTATCTACAGAATGAAAGTTAACGGCAGTAACGACAATGACACCCTCATTAGGAGCTTTCTGTGTGCCAGGTCTCGCGAATGCTTTACACGGATGAAATAACCCTTACACAGCCCTATTTCATAAATGGGGGAACTGAGGCAAACAGAGGTGGCACAGGGGTTGCCACATGCCTAACCTAGGCCACCAGCTGGATCTGCAGCCTTCAATAGTGACGTCCAACCCAGGGGGCCTCCCGGTGAAAGGCTGCCTGAGACTGGCTAACAGGGCCGGAGGGTGGAGAAAGAGAAGAGATCCTCCTGCCCCCAGCCTCTAATCCACTCCCTCCCGCAGGGAAGGCCCCTCCGTGGCACAGACAGACCCCAGGGGCACCAGAGCCTCCTTCGTTCCTTACAGGCACTCGGGGAAGGCCTGTAACTGCTTGCCGCCGGAGATCTGGGAAGCCGGCAGTGCTCTCCGAGGCCAGGAAATGTCCGCTTCCACTTGAGGCTGTTGTTTCAGACCGGGACGGACTGGGGGGCTGCAGGCCTGGGTGAGAGGATGCCAGAGCGCCCTTCTGAGCCCTCCTCAGGGCAGGGCTGCTTTCATCTGGCTACGGGAGGGGGCACGTCTGACCCCTGTTGGGGACCATTCTTTTTGGCACGGGCCTTCATCATCCTCCCAGGGAAATCTCAAGAGCAAAGTACCGAGAGCGAGCTGTAGCCAAGGGCTGTGGTATCATACCACTTGGTGCAGTTTAAAACCTGCGGAACAATGTTGGTTAAGGCCTGGGACCTGGGGGAGGGCACCTGGGGGCTGCAACCATGACAAGAGTGTTTTGTCTTTTTGCCAGGCCGTGGGCCCAAGGGGGTCCAGCAGGTGACTATTCTCTGGGGGGTGTCTGACATCTTTCACAATTTAGCAAAAAAGAGACGAGAAGGAAAAGGAAGGAGGGAGGTTGAATTTATGTGATGGTACTGGGGAAAGCAGGCGGGGTGGGGGGAGCTGCAGTGCTTGTCTGCTTGATCTGGGTGGTTGATTCAGGGGTGTTTGCGTTATAATTATTCTTTAAACTAAACACGGAGGTTCTGTGTGCCCTTCTGTATACACGTCAGATTTTACACTACCGTGCCGGAAAAACCAGGGAGATCGATCTTGACAACTAAAAGCTTTCTCCGTATTTGCATGTGCCTGCGATCAACCTCCCTCTTTCCGTCTCCATCTCTTTGCTCTCTGTCTTTGCCACGAGTATGCACACACACACGCACACACGCGCTCCCCAGGGCTGTGACTGAACAGGAAGACAAAGGCCTGAAAGCAGCCAGCCCCTGAGCCCTCAGACTCAGGCCACGACACCCAGGTCTCGCCACATCGGCACTCTCGTGTCCCTCCCCAGTCACGTTCCCCAGGAAGCCTTCCTGCCCTGGAACGCCACGGCTGGTCACACAAAGTGGAGGGAGCTATTATTATTCAAGATCATGTAAAGTGTCCCCACGGCAGGGACAGTGCCTGGCTGGCTCATATGTGCCCTGTGCTGGAGACACAGGACAGCACTAAGGTCGCGACAAAGCACTGCGTGCGGCACCACGCTGGTGCCAAACAAGACGGCCAGGAGGGTGCTGTTAACACCCTGTTTTGCAGAGGAGGAGAGTGAGGCTCAGAGAGGGGAAGGGCCAGCGTGAGGTCACTCGGGCTTCGGCTGCCTGACGTGGGGGCCGACAGCACGGCCCTCTGCGCCCAGGCTCCGGGGGAGCTCCGAGCCCCAGCCCTTCAGGTCCCTCCCGCCCCGCTTCTGCTGGATCTGGGCACCAGCCTTACTGGAAGTGACCTAAGAGTTTTTCTTCAATCCATTCGCCTTTTTTTTTTAACGAATTCATTTTAGAATGTGACAGTCACACAAGTATTAAGCACACGCTAATGCTCACACGTAGCACCACCTCTGACAGTGTTTCTGCCAGCACAGACCGAACCGGAATCAGAGGAGCCTCTAGACCTCAGTCCCCACTTACAGGGAGCACAGAGGACAGAGGAACCGTGCGATGACACCACAAGGACACATGAGCTGGCTCCAGACTGGGAAACCCTCTGGGACAAACGGCCCAGGTCTTCCGTAGATAAACGACCACAGCAGCGTGCGCACGAGAGCTGCCGGGGAAACTCTGCAGCTGGAAGAAGATTCCAGAGGTCTCGCGAGCAAACGCGAAGTGGAGACCTTGTCTGAGCCCAAATCTCACTGAGAAAAGGATTAGAAGACAATTGAGGAAACGTGAGGATATTAAGGAATGCCTATTTATAGAAAAATCTGGAATATTGCTGGCTATGCGTTTGGGATTTGTCCTGAAATAATCACAGAGGGGGGTGGGGGTATAAATGACAAAGTCTGGTCACGTCTGGGACCTGCTGGAGCTGGTGACAGGGACGTGGGGAGGGCAAGAGACCATCCTTTTGAGTATGTGGGAACACTTCCGTGACACAAAAGTGTTCAACATTTTACAATAGGAAATGCGACCTAATCATAATAGCGAAGCATCGCGGATCGCTCCCTCTGTGAGCCCTGACTACTAAATCCGAGCGCGTACCCTGCCTGTCTAATAACTGTGATGGTAATGACAGTAACGGTGACCGCAATGACACGATAGCAGCCCTCTTCTGAACGTCACAGACGCTGACTCACTTAATCCTCCCAGCAACCCTGGGAGGCAGCTAGAATCATTATCCTCCTGCTCCAGATGTGGGGACTCAGACACATCCGAGGCTCTCGGCCTTGCCCGAGGTCACGGGGAAGCTGGGAGAGGCGGGAGGGGCAGCTGGGCTCCTGAGCCCTTCCCTGCAGAGGCGCGAGGGGAGAGGAGGCCAGGGCAGCCCTCAGCAACTGGGGGACGCAGGGGAGCACTGGCCGTCGTCCCCCTCCTTCCCATCAAACAATAAAGCCTCTTTATTCACACCGTTAGCACGAACCTTTGCTGGAACTAAACCACTGGCCAGCAGGCAGTCCTACCCCACGGGAGCCTGAAATGTTAACTAGCAACGGATGAGGACACCAGATTTTTGGGCCCGTGGAGGGGTCTGGTGTCACAAGGCGGTCAGAGTCCGCCCTCCTGGACAGTCCCCTCTACAGGGTTGCAGAGCTGGCCCTAGCACCCCCCAACCGTCCGTCGGATGCTGTGCACCCCCCGCCCCCGCTCCCCCAGACCCCAGGTGTCAGGAGCAGCGAAGGCGGCCAGCACGGTGACGTCAGCATCCTTCCCATCAGAAGGATGTCCTGGGCCTGCAGAAATCATCTCCTCTCTGTGGCTTCAGCTGGATCCTGCCTCAAAACAGAGAAGCCTAGAAGCTTCTGCCAGGTGAGGGGGGCAGCAGAATTGCGGGGGTGGGGGGAGGAGACAAGAGACAGAGAAACAGGAAGACGAGAGAGGAAATGGGGAGAGAGATGAGAGGAGAAATGGAAGCGAGGGGGAGACAGAGAAACGGCCCAGACAGACATCAGACAGCCCAGGGACAGGAAGATAAGACGGTGACAGAGGCCACGCCGCCAGGCACCCAAGGCTTCTCTGGGCCTCGCGGCCTTGTCCGTGACAGAGGAGTCACCTCTTCCTACAGCACGCCATGGCTTCATCATCAGAAGCCTCAAAAAGTGCTCAGGACGTTCCAAAAGCTAATTCCCGTCTGCCATCATGCCTGCAGGCTGGTGGTTCTCATGGCAGCTCAAATCACAGTACAGTCACCAGGGGAGCTTTCAAAACCCCAGTGCCCAGCCCCCATGGCCAGAGATTCTGACTCAAATGGTCTGGGTGTGTCCCCCCGACCCCCAGCCACTTCCCATCCCACCCCAGGCGAGTCTAATGTCCAGCCAGGGGTGAGGATGAGATGGGAGAGGGGGCTGGACTCACAGATCCAGGCCTGAGACCTGGGGACAGGAGGGGGTAAAGTGACACAGAGACAGGGCGATAGATAAGATAGATAAGGCCCTTCTCTCATCGGCTCACCCTCCCCCACCTAGGGCCACCAGGAGTCTGGGGCCTGCTGAGGAATGCCAGGAATGAAGCCGGGCCTGGCACAGCCATCTCCAGGTCCCCTCCCCCTGCACAAACTCCCAGGAGCCCATCCTGGGTCCCGCCAGCCACCTGTCCTGGGAGGGCCTCAGCCATCATCACTCCCGGCCCTCTCCTCGGAGCTCTAGTCCTAAACCCCTTGTCCTCTTGGGTCCCCCAAACACTGAGGACCCCCTCAGTGCACGTATCGGTGTGGGCGGGATGAGTGAGCGGATGAACAACTGTGACGACAGCCAGCAGGAGGGACGCCAGAGGAGGCTTCCCAGGGGTGCTGACCTAAGAGCCACAAATGCAGTGAGAGCACAGGGGCCAGCAGGCTGCAGTGCTGCAAGCAGGCAACCAGGGGGCAGGGCCTTGCCCAGGTGCTGGAGGGGTTGGGTCCTGCCCCCTCCCTGGGCAACAGGGGCCCCCGGGAGGATTTGAGGCAGGGGAGGGGTCTGCTCTAACCTCAACCGCACCTGCTGCCCCCACCTCTGTCTCTCACAGCAACAGAGAACCCCACTGACCCACTGGAGGCTGCTGGGGTATCCCCGGTCCTGCCACCCCCACAGGGTAGGGCTGGGCCCTGGCTCTTTCCTGCCACGCTGAGGGGAGACCCCAGCAGAGCTGCTTTCCGCATCCCTGAGCCTGTTTCCTGATAATTAAACTGTAAGCTGATTAGTCAAGGAAAACCTTTAATTAGCCCTTGAGATCATTCAGGAAAATTACAGCCTCCTCTCTGGGCGCCCTGCCCACCCTCTACCAGGGCTCAGGCATGGTGCCAGGAAGAAGCAGGGAATGGGGGAGGTGGGCTGCTGCCACGGCTATGAGGTCTTCACCCAGCAAGGCCAAACCCGGGAACCCAGTGCCTTCTGGGAGTGCAGGGCACAGGCCATACCCTCTGTTGCATTACAGAGTACTCCGGATAATCAACAAGAGGTGGGCAAGGCCTCTGCTGAACAAGTATGACATAAATAAATGGAGAGGCATACCACGTTCATGGATTGGGAGACTCGCTGCTGCGTGTGCATGTGCATGTGTGTGTGTGTGTGTGTGTGTACAATACACTGACAAGATGCTTGTCTAATATTTTTAAAACATTGTAAAACATCAAGAATGGCCAAGCGGGAACACAGATTTAGGGCGACTTGACTACATTAAAATTAAGCACTTCTGGTCATCAGATATACAACAAAAACAGCGAAAAGAAAAGCCACCAACCGGGAGAAGGTTCAGGGTAACACCTTGGAAGCAAAGGCGCTCATCCAGCACCTAGGATTTAACTCGAATGAAAACTCAAACGGCAGACAGCCCAGTGGAAAAACAGACAAGCGCCATGAATGGCCCTTCATGGGAGCTGGAAGAACAAATGGGAAACTGCTCCATGTGACTGGCCACCGGGGAAACGCAAACCAGCACCACAGCGGAGAAACCACCAGACCCACTCGGCACTAGCCTGCAAGGTGGGCCGAGGACTTACCTACCGGTGGTGCCACCCTCACCCTCCACATCTGTGAAATGGGTCGAATGGGCGTCGCCGCCTCCTGGGATTCTGGGAGGATGGGCAGCAGCGCCGGCCGCAAACCCGCAATTACTTTTCCCTATTAATCAGCCTAAAGAGCTTCCTGTATCCAGAATAAGGACACTCCAGGCCCAAGGTCACGTCAGGCCCTCTCCCGCCTCCAAGGTGGGGCACCCCACACAGCCGAGAGGCCACGAAGCAGGCTCCAAATGAGTAGCAACTGGGTCTGTTTATCCACCACCGTGTCCCTGGAAGCCACAGCAGGCCGGCACTCTGGAGCATTTGTAGCAAAAATAAACAATCACATTTACATTTCTGAGCCCGGCACCAGGATAAGCATGTCAGCAGCAGAACTTCAGGGAGGCCCTAGATCACCCGAAGGAGCTGGATTCTAGAGACGACAACGCTGAGGCCAGGAGAGGCCTAAGTGGCTGTCACCATTCGAATCCAGACCAACTCCAGAACTGACCCTTCCTCAGAGGCCCCTCGCACTCTCCCGCCCCGGGACCCCTGCAGAGGCAGCTGCTCAGCCTCGGCCCGGCCTCGCTCCTCCCTCGGCCTGCCGGGTCAGACTTCAAGTGGCATTTCCTCCCCAGGAAAGCCTGCCCTGCGCTCCCCGCCCAGGGCGGAGCCCCACTAGACACTTCGGCAGCTCAGCTTACGACAGCTAACTCGGTCAGTCGACCAGTGTTTATCCACAGACCACTCCAGGCCAAGCCCCGGGAACACAGCAAGGGACAGAGTAAGGCCCTGTCATTCCGCACCCCCGGGAAGCCAAGTTATGGGAGGGACACAATAAAAATCATAGTGTAACATAAGTAGCTACGATGAGTGCCACAGAGAAAACCACAGGGGAAGGTGGCCAGAGAGAATGACGAGGACTGCCCCTGCAGACCCAGTGGTCGGGTGGAGATGTGCCCGAATGGAGGGACCGAGAGTGCTGCCTGCAGAAAGGGCAGGAAGAACAAAGGCCCTGAGGAGGGCCGCAGCATGGAATGTTCAGGAATGGTGCAGCAGGGAGGAGTGCATCGGGCAGGCAGCAAAGCTGGGCAGGGGTCTCAGGCCGCATGGGCTTCTCCCCTGGGAGAGGTGGAGCCAGGGGAGGGTCCCTAACAGAGCAGGGACGGGAGGTGACCAGGTGTTCACAGCCCCCTCTGGCTATGTGGGGACAGCGGGGGAGGCAGGAGCCACGAGTCCGCAGCAATGGTCCAGGAGGAAGATGATGGTGCGAGGCGCCGGGTCACATTCTGAAGGCAGAGTGACAGGCTTTCCTGACATTTGGGGTGTGGAGAAGAGGAGGAGGGGAGTCAGGATGATGCCAGCTTTGGGGTCCAATCGCGAGGATGGACATGGGTGCCCGTTACTGAGACAGGGTCACTGTGGGGAGACGGGGGCTTGGGAGCCACCAGTTTGGTTTGTCTTATCTGTCTCGGTGTCCCCTGCCGTCAGCTCAGCGAGGGCTGCCTGTTATCTGCGTTCACCCTTGGGTCCCCAACACTTGACTCTTATTTGTAGAACGGGTGAGAGCTGGGACAGGCAGGAACACAGGGAGGAGGCGAAAACAACAGAGGGGACCCAATGCAACCAGCGGTGTTACTAATACTTTTGCAGGAGAAAAGAATAAACATGTTCCAAGGTCAACTAAAAAGTCTGATAGTACCAAGTGTTGGTGAGGACGTGGAGCAACAATTCTTACCCACCACGGCTGGGCGTGTGCACAGGCACGACCACCTTGGGATGCCCACTGACGGTGACACTGCCCCCCCTGCCCTGAGCGACAGCACTCCTGGGTACGGCCCCTGGAGAAACGCACGCACACGCCCCAGCAGACGCCTGCAGAGAGAACTCAGGCCCCAGAACGGCAGGAGATGGAGAGACAGAACACCGCGCACAGCAACGAGAGGGATGAACCACAGACACACGCGGCCACGAGGATGGATCTCACAGACCCAGAGATGAAAGACATTAGACTCAGACAGGGACACACTGGAAGATTCCATTTATGTCAAGTTCAAAAGCAGGCGAGACGACATTCTGGAATTCAGGGATACACCCCTGGTGGTAAAAGCTATCAGGAAAAGCAAGGACACGATGATCACCAAGGTCAGGAGAGTGGGCACTGCTGAGGCCGTGGTCGAGGGGAGACGGGGGGCTTTGGGGATGCTGCGTTCACTGTCCTCACCCACCTGGTGGTGAAGTGTTTATTCGCCCGATAATTCTTTGCTAAACCGACATGTGCATTCTGTGCACTTTTCTGTAGGCACGTTACACTTGACAGTTATTAAAGGGTTTGAAAGAGTAGTGGAATTGTAAGTGCTATGTGTATACACAGCATTTCAGAGGCAAATAATCTGGGGCCAGGCTGCAGGGGAAGATTTGGGGGAAGGGACAACAGGGCGAGGGAGGTCCCTGTGGGCAGCAGGGAAGGAGGGGTTCCTCGGAGACAGGGACAAGGACTGCCTGTGGGGTCTTTACCTGGGGGCCGAGTCTGCGGAGAGGCCAGCAGCCTGCAGCGTTCTACTTTCTCCCCGTGCCCGGCGCTGCCCGCTGCCTGTGGGGGCGGGAGGGGCAGAGGGGAGCAGGGGAGGCGGCCCGGGATGGCAAGCCGCTTTCTGTGGGTGCTTTCCGTCGGTCGGGTGGGAGTGGCGAGGTGTGGGAGTGGTGAAACCCAGCTGGGGAAGCAAACTCGAAACTGGCTCGCTGCACAATGCAGCTTTATCAGGAGTTTCCAGGGCTGGCCGGGGTGGGAGCGGGGAGGGCCGGGAGGGAGGCTCTCTATGTGAGGACTTTGCCCAGGGCAACCGGCTCTCAAGGTGTCCCCTCAAAAGCTCCACTGCAGCCTACCTGGCATGGAGACTCGACAGAACAGGGAGGGGGAAGAAGGCAGAGCCTGCTAATCTGGGGGATTAGTCTGGGGGTGGGAGCGTAGGGGGCCTCGGCAAGCCCCAGCCCTGCTCACCTCCCCAGTTTTCCGTGTTCTTCCCTATAAAAGGGAGACAGCAAGAGCACCTGTGTCTCGGTTCACAGAAAGCACAGAGAACAGGGCCGGGTACTATTAATAATAATACTGTGTGTACTAACACTAGCAGCTAACAGTCTTTGAATATTTACTATGCATTTTACCTGCTAAACACGCATTTCTGTCCTGAAAACAAACCTATGAGGAGGTATAACTATCATTCGTTTTTTACAGATGAGGACACCAAGGCACAGAGAGGTGAAGTGACTTGTCTGGGGTCACAGAGCTAGTAAGTGGCAAAGCTGGCTCCAAAGTCCATGACCCTGACTTCCACTGTGTCACACAGGTTAGGAACTCGAGAATGGCGCCAGGAAGGCCTGGGTTTGAGCCCCAGATCTGTCATTTACTTGCTGTGGGGTTGCTGGCCTGTGCCTCAGTTTCCCCTTCTCAGGGAAAATAAAGTCAGGAATAGACAGCTCCCAGAGAAGAAAGCCCAGGTGGCTTTTGACGACACACAGATGCTCCCCTTTACTCATATTAAAATCAGAACCACAGGGAGGGTCATTTGTCATCTGTCTCACTGGCAAAGGTCAAAGCATCGGGTGATGCGTCCACGCTGGCGAGGGTGAGGAAACACCGGTGCCATCAGGCACTGGGGACGGAGTGTGAACGGGCACAGCCTCTCTGGCAGGAGGAACACGACTGGCAGGGCCAGCGGGGCGTCCATCTCAGACCCGGAGACCACGAGCTCGGCCACACGCTGCAGACGCGGCCCTGTTCACAGCAGGGACGAGTGGAACGACCTGCAGGGCCGTCGGCACACAGGGAATTGTCGGGGCACGCGCCTGCCAGGGGACATGCGAGGAAGCACTCTCTGTCCTCACACGGAACTTTGGGAGGAAGAACGCAAAGGGCAGGACATTACAAACGTGGGAAGTCCGCTCCAGTTGAGTAAAAATTAAAAGGAGGGGAGGACGCTTGCAGGAACAAACAGTGCAGGAAAGAAGAGAAAGCGGGACAGTGGCTGTCTCCGGCAGCATCTCCGTACATCTTTTGTGCCATGTGCCGTTTTTCGATCATTATTTAGAAGAACAGGTAATACGTGCGCAAGGAGCGAAAATGTGCCTTCTGAAAATTAAAATGCAGGAAAAGAGAAATGGGGTTACCAACACCTCCTTCTCAGGGTCCGTGCAGAGCCATCGGATGATAAGTCACACGTGCTGGTGCTTGGCTCACCCAGCCTGGATGCCAGGAGCCGGGGGTTACCATGGGATCGACAAGGCTGGGAGCCCAGAGGAGGGTAGGGAGCGAGGAGGTTGAACTATGGTTCCTATAGAACTATGAAGTCAACGCTCACCAAGAGCTTTCTGCGTGCCCGGCACCGGGCTAGCATTTTACACACGTGCACGATCTCTTCAAATCCTTCCACGGCCCCGAGAAGTAGCCACTAACACCCCCATTTAATAGCGACAAACGGGAGGCCCAGGGGGCTCCCAGCCAGGGGCAGGCTGAGGGATGTGTTGGACTGCTCAGCCCGGCAGGGAAGTTCCCACTGTCCCTTAGGACAGCAGCAGATGGCCTCGCACACAGGGGAAGGTCAGGGCAGGACCCGAGGGCCCCAGGAGACAGGCTGCAGCGAGCAATGGCTTCTGTCACATCCGCCATAGCTGGCTCCCCTGGGACCTGGGAGAGTCCCCCTTCTCACCCTCCTTGGCCCCCGCGACTTTCCTGTGCGCCAAGGCGTCTGGCAGACAATAAGCCCTGGCCCCAGATGGGTGGCCGGGGCGGGAAGGGTCCCATTTCCCTGGCCGTGACTTGGAAGGAGACTGCTTCCTGCTGGCAGCATCTGTGGCGGCCCGGCTCGGGTGATGGGAGAAACAGCTGCGGGGGACACCCCTAACGTCTGGCCAGGAAGTCTGGCTCACCATGAGCCAGCAGCGCAAGGAGGGGTGGGGCAGTGGACAAGAGAGGAAAGGAGGTCCTGGGGGGTCCCCAGGGACCCAGTGCCCAGAAACTACCCAGGCAGAACAGGTCCCCAAGGAGCTTCTGTTTAAAAAGGAGCGTGGGTAAGAACCAGCCGGACAGGAACCGGCCCCATCCTCAGAAGCCAGTTCCAAAGCAGTGGCAGGCAGCCCCGCCAAGCAGTGACTCTGGAGCCCTGAGGACCGGGGTTCGGATCCTACTGCTGCCTCTTGCCTGCTGTGTGACCTTAGTCACGTACTCGCGGGGTCTCGGTTTTCTCATTTCTAAAGTGAGGATGATAACAGTACCCACTTCGTAGGGTGCTGTGAAGATCGAACGAGTCAACGTGGGTAAAGTACTGGAGATCTCGGCTGGCACACGGGACCCTCCTCACCACTGTCACCTTCATCCCATCCACCCTCTTCTCCTGCTTGGACTGTCACAGCAGCCTCCCCATAGGCTCCCTGTCCCTTCCCCGGCCACGATCTGCTCCCCACATGCAGGCTGAGCAATCTCATAAAAGGGAAACCAGATGTTGCCAAAGCCCTCCGATGACTTCCCATCACGGACAGAACGAAATCCGCACGCCTTACCGCGGCCTGTCAGCCCTGCTCTGTCTGCCACCCGCCCCTACTCGGCCACACTGGCCTGTGTGATGGTCCTTGAACACCCCAAGCTCATCTGGACCTCAGGGCCTTTGCACTTTCTGTACCCGCTGCCTGCTTTGCTCTTCCTACCCCCTTTCTAGGCCTGGCTCACTCTTTCTCATCAACCAGATGTCACCTGCTCCAGAAAGCCCACATGGACCCCCCAGGCTGGGTCAGATGCCTCCTCTGGAGTCCCACAGCCCCTGTGCCCTCCCCACCCCAACCCCTCTGCCTGTGCTTCCTCCTTCATAGCCCTGCCCTCTCTGGCCAGGGCAGGAGGGCAGTGCCAGGTGGTTGGTCACCACTGGGACCAACAATCAGACACACCAAAAGAGTGTAACAAGCCTTTGCCCAGCCCTTTCCAACCTTCACCTCCTTCCCCCTTGCCTCCTCCCCAGGGAGGTTCTAGTTAATACAGTTCCCTTTCTCAGCTGCCAGCCCTGCGAGCTGCCCCCCAAGCAGAGTCAGGTCAAAGCCGCCATCACTGGCCTGGATGCCCTAGAGGGTAAAGGTGAACGCCCTCCCCAGCCTGCCTCCTCCTCTGAGCCTGAGGGGCCAGTGGGTGTCAGGTCCTGGCTAAGCCAGTCACGTGAACCATCTCCCCAACTGTTTCCGACCAGCCCGGTGGGGTGCGGGGGTCCACAAAACCTACCATCTCATGGCTGAGTAAGCTGTTTCAGCGAGGGCCAAGAACTTGCCCGAAGCAGGCCATGGAACGAAGGGAGCTCTGGAGCGCCGTTGGGATGCACTCGTACAACCGCTTAGCAGAGCAACTTGGCAGCGGCTAGGAAAGGGGGCAGGGTCAGCATTTCCACTGCGAGGCATATGCCCAAGACAGACTCTGGCCATAGTATACAAGGAAACACATTCTAGAATGTTCATCATAGCACTGTTACGGCCCCTACAGGAAATCACCTAAATGGCCACCAAAAGGTAAACAGATAACTTCTGTGTGACACACAAGCACAACAAGAAATAACAGCAGGGAAAACAAATGACCTGTCCTAGACCTACAGCCATCCCCACGGAGAAAGACCCAAACTCTAATGCTGAGCAAAAAGCCACCTGTAGTCCTGGAAGGCTAAGGCGGGAGGATCCCTTGAGCCCAGTTTAGATCCACCCTGGACAACCTAGCGAGACCCTATCTCTTAAAAAAAAAATGTATATTTATATATATAGTAATGTCGAGCAAAGCGAGTTGCAGTTAACAGTGAAACCATTTGCATGAACTGTAAAACAGCAGCGGTCAGCCCTGGCTGATCAAGAGAACCGCCCAGGGCGCTTCGTAAGGACTGAAGACAGCGCCGCTCCAAGACCAAGCGAGTCCTGCATGGTGGGCCTAGGCAAAAGCATCTCGTTAAAGCTCTCCAGGGGGTTCCAATGTACAGTTATTGCTCTGTTGTGTGCGAATACATTCAAGGGTAGCAAAAGTTTGACCAGCCGCAGAGGAATGCTGACAACCGAATCCAGCAGAGCGGCTACCACTGGAAAGGAGGGAGGAAGGGGAGAGCGGAGAAGCCCCTCGGCCTGTAATTGTATCACGGCATGTTCTGTCCCCCGACAGATGCGATGCGTGGGTGTTTCATTATACTGAAAGCTCTACTCTTTTTCCCTAGTCCAAAATGTATCCCAAGGAACAAAATTGGCAAGTAGGAAATCACTTGTCCAAGGTCCCATGGCTGGTAAGTGACAAAGCAGGGTCCGGAAGACGGATCTCCAATGCCAAAGCCTTAGCCCTCCTCATCTGGGCCAAGCCCCGAGACGCTGAGTGAGCCGGCATGGCAAAGTTGGCCTCACGTGGTTGCCTGGCAGTGTGCCCGCTCTGTGACCCTGCCGGGGCCAGGTGGGAGAGGAAGGGCTGCCAGAGAAAGCCAGGAGGCCGGTGGAGAGAGGCCCTTCCCAGGCGGCGGTGTGGTAGCAGTGGCAGCTGCAGCAGCGAAACTAATGCTCACACAGCACCTACTGCATGCAACGCCCTGGGCCAAAGCACGCTACGCTCTGCATCCGCACAGCGATTCTATGAGGCAGCCACTACCATCATGCCTATTTTGCAGAGGAGGAAACTGAGGCACTCGCGCACAGCCTGTGAGTGATGGCGCTGGGTGTGAACCAGGCATCGCTGGTCCAGCACCTGCTCTCTGAACCGCTCCCCCTGTGGCCTCAGAGAGCTCCACATACACCCGCAGCTCCTCAGCGCTCCCTCTGCTCCCACTGTGCCTCAAGGCTGAGCTACCCCAAGGTCTCACCCTGACCCTACGCGGGCTACACGTTGCCTCCAGGCCCCAATCTGCACCTGTCCCCTGATCTCCACTCATGCCCAGGGCCCCTGCACGCACTGCTCCTTCTGCCCGGTGCACCCTTTCCTGTCCCTCCTCCTCATCCTTCACAACTTCCCCAGGGGACTTTCCCAGGGAAAAGGGACACAGGCCTCAGCCCAAGTCCACGGTATGGGCACTCTCCCGGCTACATGACGGTTTGTAGAGATGTGGCCAAGTGTCACGGGTTGGGGGTCTGGTTCCAGCCTGCTCCCACCAGGGGACCCTGAGAGCCCTCTGAGGGTAAGGGCTCTGTGGGTCTTGTCCCCTGCAGTCCCAGCACAGTGCCCAACAGTCAACCACCACCAAAGGAGCGTCGTGTGCAGGCTGGGCAGGGCTTCAGGTGGGGACTGAGGGAAGGAACTCCATGGAGCAATTCTGCCATGTGGAGCCCACGTTCTAGAGGGGTTCCAGCAGGGGAGGCAGACGCCAAACATTCGCCCTAATTAACAAGGTAAGGGGGAAGCGATGGGCTGGGAAGAGGACAGACAGTGAGACAGAGAGAGGCTGAGGGCAGTGGGAGCTAGGGTGGGCCTGGTCTGGCTGAGAGTGGGTGACACCCATCGAAAGGGGGCAGGGTGAGAAAAGCATTCCAGGAAGAGCGAATAGGAAGGTCAATAACCTGGAGGGAGGAGAAGCCTAGAGGTCAAGAACAGCAAACAGGCTGGGGAGTGGCCAGGAGAGCAGTAGGAAATGAGGCGGGAGCGACTGAGGACTGAGGACCACAGCGAGAGCCTGGGGTTTTAAGAACAACCAACTTTGCACAGGGTACCACCCAGGGACACCCTTCCCAGCCAGAAAACCATCAGATTCACTCAGACTCTGGGCCACCCACAAACACCCCACTCCCACAGGCCCATGGGAACCTCCCTTCCCAGATCACACCCTTCCAAGGAGGCCAAGCAGAGACTCTGTCCCTGCCCAGGGAGTGGCCCAGCCTTGCCCAGCCCCCTGCTCCCAGGAACAGACCTACTGGCAACGGACGAGGTGGCAACTAGGGCAGGAGCTCTGGAATAACCCAGACTCAGCTTTGAATTTGCCTCTGTCCTTAGCAGAAGCTTTCTGAGCCTCACTTTTTCTGTCTGTAAAGTGGGTTCATCACAAGATCGCGGCAGGAATGAAATAAAACTGGGCACACACACACATCACTGAGCACGGTGTGAGCTCTCATTAAACATTAACCCGCATTACGATCGAGAGGCAACAGGCCACGGAAGGACTCTGGCTCTGAATTCCAGAGCTGGAATTCCAGCCACACAGCTTACTCATTAGGCGATCTTGGGCAAATCACTTAATCTCTTAATAACAGGTTAAGACCCCACAAGGTTGTAATGAGGACCAAACAAGTTAATATATGGAAAGCGTGGGGACGAGGGTCTAGCACGAAGCAAGTGCTTTATGAGTGTCTGCTATGTTATCAGTATCTGTGGGAGGGGGCCCCCTTCTCCCACTCCCGGGAAGCACCTCCTGGATGTCCCTGCCCCGCCTCCCCGCAATATGCCCTACGAGGGTTTTAGCTTTTGACCCTTCAACTCTGTCCCACTGTCAGATTTTGACCTTTGTACCCTCTAGCCACGCCCCACCTATGATCCCCTAAAAGACGGCCCCCCAATCTAAATCTCATCCATTTGCTCCTCTGGTTGCGGCCTTAAACCTCCAAACCGCCACCCCGGTGGCTGCGCCTCTGACCCTTGTAGGCGCAGCCTCCCCTGAAATTATTAAGTTGAACCCTCCCTTTTTTGAGACTCGCCCTATCCCTTCTCACGCGCCCCCACTTCAAATTTCAAACTATGCACTTCCTTCTGTCACGCCCTCTTTGCTAGTTTGACCTCCGATTTCCTCTGCATCTCCCTCCCCCTAACGTTGACCCTCGACCCCTAGGACGCGACCCTTCCCTCCATGAGTGAACTTTGACCCCGGCTGCCCCGCCCCCTCCTCGCGTAAACGCTCTCCCACCGCCAGCGCCCGGCCCGCCCCAAACCTCTGGCCACACGGCTTATCCTACCGGCTCGGCGCTGCCGTCGCTAGCGGCCTAGCTGCTCGGCCCCGAACTCTGCGCCCTCGCGCCTCCTTCAGTTCTCTCGCGCCGCCGCCACGGCGGCCACTACCGCCGCCATGTTGAATACCCAACGAACATCCGGGCCTTTCCCCCTCCTCGCCGCCCACCAGTCCCCATAGCAACGGCGCTGACCGGGCAGTGGGCAGGGCCTGCTCAGGGGCGGAGCTGGGCTCCTAGAAGCTCCCGCTCCAGCCTCCGACTGGTGCAGATTGTCCAATCGGAGACCTTGGGGCGGAAAATGCCAAGCAGGGATTGGAAAATTTGGAAAAGGTGCGGGAAGGTTGGCTCCCGGCCCGCTAAGGTTCTTAAAGGGCAAATGACTGTTTTCTTGTATCGCCTGTTCCCACCTTCCCCCAAAAAGGAATTAGGGGGTGGAAGATAGTAACGGATTAATAATGGCCAGAAATAGTTCTTAACCACTTATTATGAGCCAGGCACCTGGCTAAGTGCTTCGTTTGCATTATCTCGCTGAATGGGCAACTCTATTGTATTATATTATCAATACCCATTTTACAGATAAAGAAACTAAGGCTCAGAGAGCGAACTAGCGGGCATTAGCATCACAGGAAGTAGGTAATGAGTTTAGAACGACAGTCTTGTGAGCCGGGGAACCTGACACTATTTGATCTTAATCTCTTTTATAAGTTTTTAAAAGAGTAATTAATCAAAAAATTGGAAAATACAAAACAAACAAACAAAAAACCCATAAACTAAACTCAGACATCCTCTTCTATGATCTTACCCACAGGGCTCCAAAGCCTTCTTGCTCTTCCTGCAAACTATCACGTGTTCCTTCACGTCAAGGTTTTTGCATTGAGTGTTCCTCTGTCTGGAACATAAAGGTGTCCTCTTGGCTCCCTCCCTCCCTTCCTGCCCACCCCAGAAAGCAGCAAACATCCCTCTCAAATGCTACCAAACCCTTTACCTGCATTTTGTTATTTTTTTGTTGCTAATTATAGTTATTGTTTGTTAGTTGTCTCCCGTGCTGGAAATCAGCCCCATGACGGTGTGGATTTTTGTCTTTGTTTACTGTTGCAGTCCCAGTGTCCTGGCATTGTTGGCATGCAGATGCTCAGTAAACGTTCGTTGACTGATGATTGAATGAGTGGTAATTCCACCCCTTTAGAGATACTCTTGAATGTTTCGTGCTTCTTACCTGCCCCAGAATACCGTCTAGCACATAGCAGGCATTTAATTAAATGTCTGCGGAAACGATGAATGAATGATTGTGTGATGAGTTATTTCTTCTTCACATTTACCTACCTTCTTTCCTTGTAACAGAATTGAAATGCACATTTATAAAGAATCTCGTATCACTTAAACGCAAGATTATAAATATCACCAGCATCTTTCCATGTCATTAAATATTCTTCAAAGAAGATTAGTTTTAATAGCTGCATACGATGTCATCGTATCAATGAACTCTAATTTGTTTAACCACTGTTTCTTGTTGAACGTCTACGCTGTAATAAATATTTTGCTATTATAAGTAATTCCCCCCCCCAAAAAAAAAACCAAGCGGCTAAATATTTGTGCACATCTCTAATCATTTCCTTTGAATAGATTACGCGATGGAACTGCTGGGGCAAAGGGAATATGTGTCTTTAAGATTTAATGATTGGGCCAGACGCGGTGGCTCACGCTTGTAATCCTAGCATTCCAGGAGGCGGAGGTGGGTGCATCGCTCAAGGTCAGGAGTTCTAGGCCAGCCTAAGCAAGAGCGAGACCCCCGTCTCTACTAAAAAATAGAAATGATCTGGACAAATAAAATATATATATATATATATATATATATAAAATTAGCCAGGCATGGTGGCACATGCCTGTAGTCCCAGCTACTCGGGAGGCTGAGGCAGGAGGATCGCTTGAGCCCAGGAGTCTGAGGTTGCTGTGAGCTAGGCTGATGCCACGACACTCACTCCAGCCTGGGCAGCAAAGTGAGACTCTGTCTCAAAAAAAAAACATTTAATGATTGTTCCCAGGCGTTTCTATGCATGAGGAAGCTAAGCTGTGGATTTTTTTTTTTTTTAAAGAATCGGATTTTTTAAAGAAATGCTGTGTTTCCCAGGCTGGCCTCGAACTCACTCTTAGGCTCAAGGGATCCTTCTGCTTCGGTATCCCAGGTAGCTGGGACATCAGGCGTGCACTACCGCGCCTGACTTACACTGTGTAATTTTAACAACAGGGGCTGTGATTATCCATCCCTGTTTCTCAGAGGGGCGAGCAGAGGCTGAGAGAAGTTACTTCACTTACTCACAGTGACTCGCTAATGGGGCAAACCCAGCTTTGACTCCCCGGCATTGCTGTCACTGACTGCCCTCTGCTGCCGCCCCCCGGCCGGGGACACACATTGCCACCCAGTGCTGCAGGGATCCGACTCACACTCCCGCCAGCGCTCGGAGGCAATGGGCCCTTTGAAGTATCCTCGCCCGCATTAAGCATTCTTGCTTTTGTGCTCTTTCGAGATATTTATTATGTCTTACATAAAACAAGACTAGGAGCTGAGATGACAGCACCTTATTCAGGCCGTAGTGATGGGCAGAGGGCCAGGTACAGTCCTTGCCTCTTTAATGACCTGCACAAATTTCAGGACCTTGCGCTCTAGAACCCATGCCTGGGGAAGTCCTCTTGTAACTTCGTTGGGGATCTCAGTCGAAGGTCAGACCCCTGGAAGAATCCCGGTGATAGACTTGCCCCAGGGGCTTACTCAGGGTGGGCAACCAGGCTTTCCTACCTAAGGACCCTCAAGGAGAGGAAAATCAGCCCCCAAAGAGCCTCCTACAGAGGACTTCTTGGAAGGGGTGATGAGGAGGTGACCCTCAAAGATGGAAACAGAAGAGGAGGGTGAAAAGGATTTGGCCTCATAAGAATTATAAATTTCAGTACATAAAGGAAAAAGATACCTTGCTGTAAAAAGAGAATCGAAGTCTCAGGGCCACCCCCCAAGTCCTTATACAAAAGAGAAGGTAAAGGCTTCAGGCACCTGTGAAGACCTGGCCCCACAGATCACTCCTTAAGGAAAGTCCTTGCTAACCTCCCATAAGCAAGGACATGCCAATTGTACCTATGTCCAGCACCTAAAACTAAAGCCTGTCTGATTCCACACTATTAATGAATTACAAGTTTATCTTACAGGTAACAGAACTGGGGACAAGACAGAATTAGACATTCTTCCACCTACCCAGGGATAGCTACATAATTGATGTTTTCTTCACTCCCTTATTTTATGTAAAATGTCTGTATGCCTTTAAAATGCTGAAGGTTTAAATACTCCTTCAGAAAAACAGCTACAGCTTGTCTGCAGTTCGTGTTTTTCCTGGGTGCAGCCTCAAAATCTTGGCTTAATAAAACTCCATTGGTTGAGATTTTTGTTTCAGTCATTTACTTGGGTCGACATTGCAATACATGGATGTCAAGCAAAGCATTCCGGCCTTCATATGTAAAGAGCATTTACAGGGTCAATAAGTTGAAAAAGGTGACCATACCACAGAAAAATAGAAAAAGGACATTAAAAAACACGCAAATAATACAGATAATGAGCAAGAAAAAATGGAATTGGCAAATAAGAAATTAGTGAAATGGATATTTCATTAATGCATATTGCTCTTAAAGACTGTTCAAATTCATTCAATAAATATACCCACCAGCTACCATCTCTGTGCCGAGCATGTTGAGTAATGATAACTGCAAACATTCGTTGAGCATTCTATATAGCAGGCACTGTGCTAGGCACTTTATATATACTGTACTACCTCATTTAATCCCCACAACAATCCTATGCACTCTCGTTATCTCAATTCTACAACCGTGCAAACTGAGGCACAGAGAGGTTAAGTATCATCTTCAAAGTCAAACTGGCCGTGTGGCTTTAGGATCTCGGCCCCCAACCACTTCTCTTCTTTTTCAGAGAAGACATGCTTGAGAGGTAAATAACAAACACGTGAACAAGGAAATAATCGAACATAAAATAAGCTGGTGAGCAGTCCTAGAAAGAAAAATCCCATGTTATGGAACACTTCCAAGCAGTCAGAAAAAGAATGTGGAAGACACAGGACCCAGCGATCCCGCTCCTAGGTATTTACTCAAGGGAAATGAAAACGTATTCACACAATGACTTGTACAGAAATGTTCACAGCAGCTGTTTTCATAATCACCCCAAACTGGAAACAACCCAAAATGTCCATCAGCTGGTGAATGGATAAACACGTTGCAATACATCTA
The DNA here is from genome assembly GCA_963575035.1 of Avahi laniger. Lineage (NCBI taxonomy): Eukaryota > Metazoa > Chordata > Mammalia > Primates > Indriidae > Avahi > Avahi laniger. The sequence continues at coordinate 2,434 of CAUYSK010023712.1, read as the reverse complement.
TTCCACGGACTACACCGGCAGTGAAAAGGAATGAATTCTTGATAAGCACCACGACATGGATAAATTGTAAATGTATCAGGCTGGGTGAAAGGAGTCAGTCTCAAAAGGCTACAGATTGCATGATTCTATTAGCATTCTGGGAAATCTAATCTATTGTGACAGAGATCAGATTAGTTGTTGCCTGAGGCTGGGGGACAGAGGCCGCAAAGGGACAGGTGGGAACTTTTTAGGGTGACAGAAATGTTCTGTATCTTGATCGTGGTGCTGGCGGTTTCATCTGTCAAAACTCATCAAATTGTACACTTTAAAAGGGTGTAGTAAATTGTATTAAATTATACCTCAATAGGGTTATATTTAAAATGTTTTTAAAACGCAGTAAGGACGGGCGTCGTGGCTCATGCCTGTAATCCTAGCACTCTGGGAGGCTGAGGCAGGAGGATCGCTTGAGGCCAGGAGTTTGAGACCAGCCTGAGCAAGAGCAAGACCTAGAGACCTGTCTCTCCAAGAAACAGAAAAAATTAGCTGGGCATCGTGGTGGGTGCCTGCAGTCCCAGCTACTCCAGAGGCTGAGGCTGGAGGTTCGCTGGAGCCCAGAAGTTTGAAGTTACAGTGAGCTATGATGACCCCACTGCACTCCAGCCAGGGTGACAGAGCAAAACTCTGCCTCAAAACGAACAAAAAAATGAAAATGCAGTAAAATGTAGTATGGACTTTCGTTAAGTATACTGTATCAATATTAGTTTATTGGCCGGGCGTGGTGGCTCACGCCTGTAATCCTAGCACTCTGGGAGGCCAAGGCGGGTGGATCATTTGAGCTCAGGAATTCAAGACCAGCCTGAGCAAGAGCAAGACCCCATCTCTACTAAAAATAGAAAGAAATTAGATGGACAATTAAAATATATATATAGAAAAAAAATTAGCCGGGCATGGTGGCGCGTGCCTGTAGTCTCAGCTACCCAGGAGGCTGAGGCAGGAGGATCGCTTGAGCCCAGGAGTTTGAGGTTGCTGTGAGCTAGGCTGACACCACGGCACTCTAGCCCGGGCAACACAGTGAGACTCTGTCTCAAAAAAAAAAATATATATATATATATATTAGTTTACTAATTGTACCAAATCTACCATACTAAGATTTTAATAATGGGGAGGTTAGGTATGGAGTTCATGGGAACCCTCCTATCTTAGCGCTTTTTCTGTAAATCTAAAACTGTTCCCAAAAATAAAGTTTGTTCTTAAAAATGGAAAAACTGCAGTACATGATTTTATGTTAATTTAAGCAGGAAAGAAAAACAAGTCATAACCCCTCCCGTATCATATGGTAGGTAGTGTTTTTATTTGTAAAAAATCAGGGGTTATAAAGAGACATACCAAAATGTTCAAAGTTAGAAGCCGTTAGCAATCGGACAGCAGGGAAATTTCCAGTTCTACGTGATTCTTTCATGTATTGACCATGTACGGCATGGTGTTTTGAAGTATCTACGCACTGAGGAATGACTAAACCCAGCTAATTAACACACATGCATTATCCCACGTATCCTTTTTGCGTCTACTTCATTGTTTTGCATGGTTTGAATTTATTATTTTTTTAAAGCAATGCATGTGTTTCTTTTTTTTTTTTTTTTTTGAGACAGAGTGTGGCTCTTTTGCCCTGACTAGAGTGAGTGCTGTGGCTTCAGCCTAGCTCACAGCAACCTCAGACTCCTGGGCTCAAGTGATCCTCCTGCCTCAGCCTCCCGGGTAGCTGGGACTATAGGAATAGCTGGGACTACAGGAGTAGCTGGGATGACAGGAGTAGCTGGGACTATAGGAGTCGCTGGGACTACAGGCATGCACCACCATGCCCGGCTAATTTTTTCTCTATATATATATTTTTAGTTGTCCAGATAATTTCTTTCTATTTTTTTAGTAGAGACGGGGTCTCGCTCTTGCTCAGGCTGGTCTTGAACTCCTGACCTTGAGAGATCCACCCGCCTCGGCCTCCCAGAGTGCTAGGATTACAGGCGTGAGCCACCGTGCCCGGCCATGTGTTTCTTTTTCACCTAAAATAAAATAAAAATATTATTATTTTAAAAAGTTTCTGAAAAGAGGCAGCAAAGCTCTCCAGGGTTAGGGAGGGAGCAGGGAGCCCAGGGAGTCAGTGGGAAATGAGCGTAGCGGCACCGGGGTGGGACGTGGAGACCACAGCAGTGGAGAGATTCTAGATAGATTTTAAAGGCAAACGGAATTTCCTAGCTAATGGGATGTGGGGCGTGAGAAAAAGAGGAGTCAAGGACAAGACCAAGGCTTTCAATCTCATTTAATCCCATGACGACTGCACAAAGTAGCACCATCTTTATGTTACAGATGGACAAACAGGTTCAGAGAGGGCTGGTGACTGGCCCGTGGTCACACAGGAAGTGGGAGAGCTGAGATTTGAACCCGGTTTGTCTGGCTCCAG
>CAUYSK010023711.1:0-121414 GCA_963575035.1 Avahi laniger | reverse complement strand
CTAGGAGCTGGATATAAAGTGATAAATAAAACAGACTAAGTTTTCACCCTTTTAGAGCTTACTTTTTAGTTAGTGAGGTAGTCAATAAATAGGTAAGCCAATTACTTATTTATTACAACTAAATAAATAATTCTAAAATACATAGTGCTATGAAGGAAGTGTTCTGCTGCAGGAAGTACAGAAACCTAGGTAGGTACCCTGGGAATGGCCACACTAAGAAGGAACAGTTAAATTGAAATCTGATGAATGACAAGGACCCAGTCTCTGAAAGTATAAAGAAGCTCACTCTAGGTAAAGACAACAGGATACAACAAGGTCCTAAGAGGGGAAGAGTTTGGCATGTTTTATATACTAAAAGGAAGCCAGAGAGGTTGATTACATAGGGCCTTAGTGATAACTTTTCTACCTTGTTTTTCATCATGGGGCATGTAGTATTCTTGACATCTTAACATTGAAATACCCATATAATCAGTACTAAGAATAAAATGTGTGTTAATGAGGATGATTACACATTACCACGTAAATGCAATAGGTAAGCATGAAAAGTCAGGACAATGAATATTATTATCTTGATCATCCAGAATTTAAAAAGGACAGTGTATCCATATATACTTGTTTTCAAAACAATTAGATGCTTTGAGTTATTAATAAGAATTGGTACACTTGATGGCGTGAATACTTATGTCAATTATAATCTTTTGGTAATATAGAAAAGATATTGATAAAGCAAAAAATAAATTTTTAGTTCAAATTATAATGTACATTTTCTATATAGTGAGAGATACTGGTGTTGTTGATAGATTAATTCTTAAGATAAGATATTAGAAGATGAGCGTGATGTTGATCAAGTTCCTTAATATGGTGTTCTGTGATGTGTGAAAATAGAAGTCTTATCGTAGAGTACAGTCAAGTCCAGACTAGAAAACATCTAAAGCAGTTTAGACTGTCAACATCTTAAACAGTTGACCTTAGCTAAAGATTCAAAAGTAACATTTAAAAAATTATGTGTGTGTTGAGTGTGTGTGTGTGTGTATGTGTAAAAAGCTGTTAGACCATCAGAGCCTTGAATGCAAACGTGCAGGGAACCGAGGAAATTAATGGGGCATAATTACAGGGCCCACTACAAAAGCAGGGATTTCAGTAACTTAGGGATTGCATGCACAGTTTATTTCCAAAAAGAATTTTTAAAAATCTAAAAGTGAAAATAATTCCATCATTAATATTTTAGAAGAGTAAATCCAGACCATTATAAAACACTGATTAATCCTCTCCTCTTCAAATCATTGTATATATGTCCTGCAAACTATAAAGAAGAATTTTAAAATAAATTTTCCAATGGATTATCCTTTCACCCTTCTATTTGTGATACTAACGCTTGGAGGTTGAGAAATTAGATAATAGTGGGACTTTATATGCTACTTTTTATGCAAAACCTTGAAAACTTTCATGAATTAAACCTCTTACTGCCCCGAGGAAATTACAAAATGCAGTGCAATTCCTGTAGCATCTCTTAACCATGTTCTGTGCTGGCCAGACATTTAGTTCTACTTAAAATCCACTTATGTACATTTAAAAAATTAATTCTCTGGCCATGCCTAGCATGCAAGCACTCTGGTACAAGATTGTAGAGTATTAATACTCTGCCAACTTGGACCTTATTCAAAATTATATTGATACGGTTTGTTATTCTCTGATTCATTATCTGTAGTTAGATTGTCCATATTTTTTTAGTAAAAGAGAAGGCATATTTATTACCATATGCATACACATAGAAAAATAAAGTATAAACCTTTATTTCAGGGTGCTTGTATCTTTTAAAAAAAACATTTAATGTTACATACACCATTTTTCTTTGACTAAATATGGTATATCTTAACTATGAACACATTAAATTCATTCCACTATGTAATATGATATGTTAAATGTGAATAAAGGTGAATTTGTATGAAGGTACTCTTTGGGAGTTAGATCTGTTTGAGGCTTCTGTTTTATTTTGTTGATGGTAGTATGTGGTTCTGTGATTAACAGCCATATTTATGGCATTGTCATATAATAAAAGTTAACATTTATTCTCCCTTAACGTTTTACCGGCATCTTTACAGTGTTATAAAACAAGCATTTACTACTCAGTAGCTAAGCGTTTTACCCTTTGTTTCTTTAATTAACATATTGATCTAAACCAAATCTATAGGATCAAGCTTATTGAGACTGACTGCCTGTTCCTCCCTCAAGAGATCATTTCTTCACTGCACACTTTTTCAGTAAATAAAATATGGACAAAACTGCAACATGTGGAACCTAAAGATTCCATTAAAGACTTTTGGCAATAGTACTTTAAAGATATTTCCAAAATAATTGTGCTCTATTGCTTCTTCTTTGCCACTGCATATAATGAGGATTTTAAAAAGACCAAATACAGCCCTCTGATTTCCATTTAATGGAAGAAGTAATAAAGTTTAATTGTATACTTGAGCACAGGGCGTCATTTCCAGTACATCTAATCAATAATTCATCGATTACTTTTGGCTCAAAGTAATATTCGAAAGAAAATGTAGCCAGTGGGAGCTTAGCTAGCTGTAGCTTAATCATCTCTATTAATTATGCTTTTCCCAAATTTGGATCATTAGGCTACCAAAGTGACAGCAGATGGTGAGCAAACTGGACAGGATGCCGAGAGGACCAACACAAGAGCAAAGTCCTTGGGACAATTCATTAAGGAGCTTGTCCAGGATGCAGAAGGTATTGAAAAAATCACGTCTTAATAATGATTTCTCCCAACAGAAAAAATAGAGAAAAAGATTACATAGGACTGGAATTTCTCTTATAAAAGGTGACATTTCTAAATTCAAGAGTTAAGTTTCAAAAAGTATTTTGGTTAAGATATTCAAGGGCATTAGCTGCTGAGAACCTACAACCTACAGTGTTAAATTACTGCCAACAGTTAATGAATTAGTGATTATGAGTGCAGAATAGCAGTAAATTCTTGAGGACCAGCTATTAAGATTAAATAACTAATTGGCAACTTATGCTTTGATATTGTTTGTATTCAAAGCTATATAAAAGAGTTTTAATTTTTCAAAATAGCTAATTTTATCATTCCACTTGGTACATTAAAGCAGCTCCTTAATTTTCAGAATGGCTTTCAGATACTTAATACTGGTTTTTAATGAACATCTGTTGCTTGGGATTTGTGTTTGCAACTTTGCCACAAACTCTACTGCATTTAGTCCACAATTCTCTAGGAGTTAGTTCTTGGCATCTTCCAATATGATTGAGAATCAAAGTGGAAGCCATTTTGGGGCAAAAGTCCAAATTAAGAAACTCATAAAACAGATAATGGCCCCTCCCCTCCCCAAAATACCTAATTCTTAGGCATCTATTAATATGTGATAAACATGCATGCATGTTTAGAAAGTAGGGAAAGATGAAGGTTTTTTATGCTTTAAAAAGTAAAACATTTTTATTGCTCTGCAATATTATGCATCTAGATACTTTGCTTTGAAATATAGCCAAATAAATAAGGATGTGAGATAAACTTCAAGGCAGATTCCAACTGATAATTCTTAGGTATCACTAGCCAAGAAGAGACAGAAACTCCCAAAGATTCCTCATGCGAGAAGCAACAGTTTTAATCTGCAACCTGATCTGAGACAAGGCATGTTAAGACCTGAAACAACAATTACTTCTACTAGAAAAATCTGTTAACTCATTGTGGTTTATCCTCTGCTAGTGTAGTTGTTGGACTTTCTCTGGTGTCATTTTCTATTTATGTGACTTGAAAGTTTCCTCCTTCCCCCAAACAGCAATAACAACAAATCCCATTGCAAGTAGAGCAGTTTCACTCTGTGTAGATTAGATCCCTGGAGGAACTAGTCAATACTCCAGAAACTTTCCTTTTCTTTCCACCTGGAATCTCAAACACTCAACACCTAGCAGGCTGTTCCAGAGACTCATTTTTAAATCATTTCAATCAAATATTGGTATGTGAGAATAAATGCTAATACATGTTTTAATAAACTCCAGCATCAGCACTGTCTACTTCCCTCTCTACATTGAGCCCTCCATGTCCAACCATAGAGAGACACATATTTATGGCTACCCCTTTGGTCAATACGGATTTTTTTTTTCTGGGCATCTAGGGCCTCTGCATACAGTTTGTGCACTACACAAAAGCACCAGCAGGGGAACAGAGTGGAAATGATATTTAACCCAGGTTTTGCTCACCATCCACAAGCCCTGGCCTATCCACCAGAGAAAAAGATTACCTATTGCCAAAGGTGTCCCTAAATTGTGCATTGATCAGGTGGTCTGATTGTGTCTATCAAGATGGGTCACTTTTATCTACTTCACGTGAAGTGCGGCATGGGATAATTGTACCTGAGGAAAATAGGAACCATACTCACCTTTACCAGCAGGCTCTATTTGGTAGATTGATCCAACTGCTTAAATTTCATGAAAGTTCACATTTTAATATACCAAAACTACACTGTATCCTCATTTAGATATACAAAAAGGCTTGGCAGTTTAGGGGAGAAAGAGAGAGAGAAAAGAAGGGCTCACCAAAACCTTTAAGTAGGTTTTACAGTATATCCACACCTCTTTTTTTCCCCTCAAAACTGTAATAACAGGAGATAATCATCAGTACTTTTACATTGTATTATTTGCAATAAATTGCTGTAGGGAAAGTGAACACTGCAGGCTGACATTTGTCTATTTCGGTTTTATGTTTAGATAGATGGAATACTCATCCTGTCTTCCATTGTAAGTCATGGCCTCTTTATAATCAACTGCTATTCATCTAAGGCATTCTTATCTCACTATAACTTTATAGTATCTACTGTGCTGTGACTCCTGATTAGATCATGAATAAACTATATTTTATTCTATGCATTATTAGAATTAATGAGTGGACATAGATAAGCCCTTTAGTGTTTATGTCCTGACATATAATAGAACTTAATAAATGCCAGATACCCTTCTTTCCTGTTTCTCAGAGAAAGGCGGTATTTTTTATTCTTGATAAATTTACCCATCAGAGGATTTTTTTTCAGATTTAGTATGAAAAATAGCTTTACTTCTTCTGAGGAATTAATTTCTTTTTATTTTACAGTTACTGTATACCTCTTAAGAATGCCCTTTCTGTTCCCCACCCATTGGCTACTAACATGCTTAGAGCTAGACATGCAATGAACTGCATCGAACAGTATGACGCGCTTTTCTGTCTAGTAATTGTTTTCCTGACTTATAGTAATACCTTTATCCCTATTTCCTTTTATGTTAATTTTATCTCATTTTAAAGATATTTTAAAATGTCCTTAAATATCTACTTGAAATAAGGTGGAAATAAAGAAGTGAATTCAAAAGTTATACTTATTTTATACTTGTTTTTAATACTATGGAAAAGAAAATATATTGAAGTGATAATGTAAACCTTTGAATAAAAGATTAAACAGCACATTCATTTTTAATTTAAAAATACTCAGAAAAGTTCCAGATGCCATGGATACAAGCAGTGGAGCATTCAACCCTCTTCTATTAAAATGATGCTTTCTTTCCTAACACACTACACCATCATTTTACTAAAGCTGTTTTTGCGTACTCTAATCATTTCTTCTAGTTGTTTACAAATTGTTTTAATTTAAAAGAAATGATTATGTGTTCCAAAAGATACAGCTGTCTCCTCCCAAAAGCTCCATCTCTAAATAACATCATGTTGGGAATTAGGTTTCAACAAAAGAATTGGGGAAACATAAACATTCAGTCTACGACAACGACTGTCGGGAATAAGGTGTTGAATACACAGACTTTTTGACCAAAGACATTTATAATGAAAAAGGAATTATAAAGATGCATTGTGGAAAGGCTAGAGACTGAAACTCAATTTCTTCTGCTAGCCCACTGTTTCTCGAACCTAGTGTGCACCAGAAGCTTCTGGAGGGCTTGTTAAAACACAGATTGCTGGGCCCAATGCCCAGAATTTTTGACACGGTAGGTCTGTGGCAAAGCCTGGGAATCTACATTTCTAACAAGTTCCAAGATGACACTGATGCTGCTTGTTGATGACCACATTTCAGAACCACTGTACTAACCCACCATCTCGCATCCCACTTTGGCTACTCTCCTTGCCCCATGTGCACCTGTTTGAGGAGCTCTGAGCAGCACAAACCAGAAAAGTCTCTCCAGTAATAGAAATGAATTTTCAGGATTCTTTGTCTTAAAGAGGTCTCCAGATGCACCCTTGAATGGTAGACCATGTCTCTTGGCCATTCCAGACACCTCATTTTAGGAGTTTTCATAGGTAATATTATATAAATAAGTATTCAGCAGAGAAGAGTTTGAGAAAGCATCTCTCTTCCGCTCACTAAATAAATGTTCCATAGAACACACTCCGGGAAACTCCAGTCTACAGCTCATGGTAGAACTATGTAAATGTTTCAATTCACCAGTTTTTCAAACTTTTATCTGACATAGAATTCTTTTCTCAAATGAAATATTTCCCAGAACACCAGCCTATAAAACAGATTCTTGGTGTAACAGACATCATTTGTAGAATACCTGAAGCACCTGGAGAATCCTAAGATTCCAAAGAGCACAGTTTGAAACCCCATTTAATGCATGATAAACACAGACTCTTGTGATGGATGCTCTTGCTGGAAGGTATCTTTGAAGCCTAATTTATAACACTTGTCCCTAGACCAGTTCTCTTTTCCTCACTCCTTTTTAAAAAATGAACACAGGAGAAGTGTGTGGAAATGCAAGGACAGGTTCCTTTCAGCGATCTCGTCACTGAGAGAATTTCCATACTCAGTATTTTAAAATTGACTTAATATGACTGTCTTATCAGCAACGCAGAGCTTGTCTTTTCAGCTTCCAAGTGTTATGCTGTACATTATGTTTTTTTATCTCTTAACTGAATATGGTTTGACCCACTTCATTATTTATGTTTTTTCCTTTTGAGTTTAGAAGCACCATGTTTTAATTACTGTGCCCCCCAAAAAGAATTATAATACAGAGAAATATGTCACATTTCCCTGTTTGTCACTGACTGTGGTCTCGTCTGCATCTCTGTTTCCCAGCAGGAACACTCATGGCAAAATACATTTCATTTGGAAGTGGTGGTAAAGAGCAGATGCTCAATGCCATGTATGCATGTGGCATTTTTGTTTACTAATTTACAGAATTTGTTTTACCCCCTGCAGCTGTAAATGAAAAAGCTGTAAAACTAAATGAAACTCTAGGAACTCAAGACAAAGCCTTTGAGAGAAATTTGCAAAGACTTCAGAAGGAGATTGATCAGATGATGAAAGAATTGAGGAAGAAAAATCTAGATACACAAAAGGAAGTTGCTGAAGATGAGTTGGTGTGAGTAGATGCTCCGTTGTTTATTCATGTGATGAACTGAGATTGCCAAATAATTTACCGTTTTCTAAAATTTCATTACACATATGAATGGAAGATACTTTGTTTTTCTGACCTGGAGAGGTTTGCTGTTTATTTATTTTCATTTATTTATATAGTCATACTTTATCTTGCTCTAAAATGAATCAAAAAAGTGTTCTTGCCTGTATAAATAATCACATAAATGGTCTTTTCTGGTGCTGTCCCTTCTGTAATTAGGCTAATGAGCTTGCTTTATTAATCACCTGTATTAGGGACTTCTAAACTATCATATTTTTATTTTAATAAAAATATCCTTGGATAAATAAATTTGTAACTTTACTTTCATTTGTAGGTCAACCTATACATTTTATCATCTTAAGAAATGCTGAAAACAAGAATTATCAAATAATAAACACTTAATACCTTGAAATAAGGGCTGAGAATTTGAGAGTTGGGAAAAGTGATAGTGATTTTACCAATGCTAAAGAACCTTTATGATAACACACTCAATAAAATAGATACATGTTTACATTTATGGTCAGCTAACTTCTAAGCGATAATGTTATTAATCTTAAGTAATATATACTAAACCAGCAATATCAGCGACACCTGAGAGCTAGTTAAAAATATAAATTATCAGACCCCATCCCAGACCTACTAAATGAGAAACTTTGGGGATTGGGCCCAGCAATCTGTGTTTTTATAAACCCTTCAGGGGATTATGATGCTTGATAGTTTGAGAACTACTCTTTTTCAAGTATTTAGCCATTCTTAAGGACCCAGATATTATCGCTTTAGGGTAAACAGGTTAAGTTAAACCCAAGAAACTCTAAGATCAGTTGGAAGAAAAAGAAAAGTAAATCAAAATAATGAAATTACACTAGCATGGCAATAACATAGAGTTCTGTTCACAGTTTCTAAGCAAACATATCAATATTTATCCCTTACATTCAAAATAGTAGAGAAAATGTCTCATTCTGGTGAAAACAGGTGAGATTTTTTTTCTTTGTTTGTTTAGGTGTGTGAGGTGAATCATAAAACTCATTTCACCACTCAGATCTTGAGAATGACCTGAGACCCTTTCCAATTGAAATTATTTTCTTACAAATGAATTTAAAATTTTTTAAATCTTTTTTTGCTTTAATTTGAATTATAAATGGTCTTGCCACTTCCATGTACCAGTTTTCAACTTGATTCAGTACATAGCGAATCTGCTTTGCACATTTTCTTATTTTTTCACTCTTCTCATATTAGTATCTCTTTATAACACAGTTTAATACCAATAAACCCTGACGCAGTGACTTGTGTTTATTGTTTATTATTGGGCCGGGGGCGGTTGCAGAGCTGCAGAAAGCCTTCTAAAGAAAGTGAAGACGCTGTTTGGAGAGTCCAGGGGGAAAAATGAAGAAATGGAGAATGATCTCCGGGAGAAACTGGCTGACTACAAAAACAAAGTCGATGATGCTTGGGACCTATTGAGAGAAGCCACAGATAAGATCAGAGAAGCTAATCGCCTATCTACGGCAAACCAGAAAAACATGACTGCTTTGGAGGTAAGTCTTAGGGACACTTTCATCATAATCTCAGGATGGGGGACAGTCTTGAGCATGGCTGACCTAGTCAAGTTGATGCACATTCACCAAGTTCGAGAATGACAATTCTGAACAAAGACTTCTAAGAAGCAGAACAGGGAATGATTCTCTCTCTCTCTTTTTTTTTTCCTTAACGACCATTGCCCACCGAATAAAATTTAGATAACTTAAAATATTGAGGATTTTTAAGGACAGTATGTTACAGTGGAAGAAGCTCTTTATTGGGAGTCAGGGGACCTTGGTCTCAATGACAACTGTGCCACTGACTAACGTGCAAATTGGGCAAGTCATTAACATTTCTAAGCATCAGTTCCCCAACTCTACAATGAGTACATTGTACTAGAGCATATATAATATTTTCAAGTACTAGTATCATAAGATTTTGCAATTTATCCAACATAATCCACAAACCTGGTTCAGAGATCTGGTGCCAAAAATCATAGAAGTTTCCCACATTTTTAAATCGAGAGACCAGAGCTTGGGAAAATTTTGATTCCTCTTTTACTTTTCAATGTATTCTATGCAAATGGTATCTTAAAAGGGATCAATATGAACAGATCAGGGCTGGGTTATGTTCCCCCTTTTCCTCACTAATGAGATATTGCTCTCCTCTAAAAATTGTGGGCAGTCTCTGTCTTTTTCAGAGTGCTGATGGGTCTAGGACTAAAACAGATTCCTCCAATATTTTTTTCTTTATTTTTTTTTTAAGTTTATTCTTTATTCTTAGTATGGTAGATGATTCCTTTTCTAGGAGTAAATTTAGCACATATGACATCACAAACCTGTATTTGGTTTTTAAAACACAACAACTTTCTCCCCAAAAACAAACCTACCTTTGCTGTTCCGGATCTGAATCCAACAGCAGAACTATATCTCTTCTAACATACAATTTCACCTTCAACAATAACTCAACACTCTCTGGCGTATGTTATGTTCTCAGAAATGTTTGTTGAATGGCAATGATGGTTGAATAAAAAAAAACAGGATTTTTTTTTTTTTGTCCACTCATTTTTCTCCATTTTCCTTTGAAATAAGAAGTAAAAAGCTGAATTAAATTTTTAAAAATATTTTACTTCTGGGCCCCTCTTCTGGAACTTAGCCTTGTCATTCTGGTAGAAGATTGAAGAGGCTCACTTTTTTCTTAACCGATGCACCTAATCTCAACCAGTTTGGAGTCTACTGACATGCTAGCAGTATTGCAGAAAAAGCACAATCTTGTGAGACAGGATGCTAGGCCACCAGCCTATCGCAGGACCCAGCATGATTTATCCTGCTCTATGACACGCCAGCTGTGTGACTAACCCGGAGGTGCACCTCTCCGTTTTATGGCAACAGTTTAAGAAATTAAAATTACCTGTGTGGAAAGCATAATAAGCATTTGAGAAGTATTTCAATAAGAGTTATACAGCACAGTAAATAGTGCCTTCAGCTTTTAGAGATGTTTAAAACCTGCAGCCGTCATTCTTGGGCACCCCTACAAATGCCAGGAGTTTATGTAGTCAGTATTGAAGTTCTAAGTGGTTCTTTCTGTATTTTCATTTTATATGCCGTGCTTAACTAAAGGCTCCTTAAAACTTACTGAAGAAAATAGATAAAGTAACTAAATTACATGAATAAGGGATAGATTATTTAAGGTTGCATAGGTCTATCAAGGTTAATGCCAGATTGACTGAAAAAAAGGAATCGCCTGGAGCGTTCGTTAAACAGACATGTCCCACGGTCTTTTACTGAGACAGTCTGAGCAGGCTGGTGAGGGGTTTGACCCAGAGTCCACATTCTGAAACCCTCCCTGGGTTAATCTGATGCCCATACAGGTTTGAGAACAATTGATATATTGTACTCATTTAATTGAATAGTGAGTTGTTTTCTAAATAAATGACTTTATTGTATCTGTGCCCACAAAGAAGATGATATAATTGAGACCTAACACAAATTTTTTTTTATTTATTTCATGATGGTAAGTGTATAATTTTATTATTAAAAATGTTTATCAAGCCCCTACTCGATTCAGGAAGTATACTAAACAAAGACATTGATTATATCAAACACTGATCTTCATGATGTAGTTCTTGGATTAGCAGCAGCAGCATAACATAGAAACTTGTAAAAAAGGCAAATTCTCAGGCCCCACTCCCAAACTATCAACTCAGAAACTCTGAGAGTAGAGCCCAGCAACCTGTGTTTTAAAATCCCTTCAGTGATACAGATGCATCATTAAGCTTAGTACCATTGATATTTAACATATGAAAAAGACCCAAACTCTGTAAAATAGTTTAATTGTTTGGAACCAGCCAGCCTAGAGCACATGGCCTCAAGAAGTCCTGAGAAAATGTGTCCATGGGAGCTAGGTTACAGTTTGGTTTTATACATTCATGGAGATAGGAGTTACACATAAGACCCTAAGTCAATATGTTGAGGGCATATATTGCTTTGGCCTAAAAAGGCAGGACATCTCTAAGGGGTGGAGTGGGCATTTCTTATAATTATAGATGGGTTTAAAAATTCTTTCATTTGTAATTGGTTAAAGAAATGAAGCTTTGTCTAAAGGCAAGGAGTGTTTTAACTTAAGACAAGGATGTCTGTTGATTAGACAAGAAGGGAGTGCAAAGAAAATAAAGGATAAATTGTTACTAAAGGATAGACAGGAAGACAACTTTTGCAGGTTTCTGAAGAATCCGCCACACACATTGGAAACAAACAAAAAAAAGGCATTCAACTTGCAGAGCTCTGGAAAAATATTAAGATGTAATTAATTAGAAGTTAAAAGTAGAAATATAATCAACCTTGATATCCAAACAGAATCATTTAACAATTATGCTTATGCCATACTTTTGAGGGATAATTCTCTCCATACTTATTTCTTTTTGTTCCTTAAACATTCGAAGCTTCCTATCTTAGGCATTTTATAGATTATGTCATCCTCTATCCATTCCTTCTCTGTATTTAGGTTTATAGCACTCATCTCATCATTACTTAAAAATATATTATACATTAGTTTATCTCCATTTTCTCCTTCCTCCAGACAAGCCATGAGGAACATATCTTCTTCCTCATGTATCCCCAGAGGCTAGAACAGTGTCTGGTATGAAGGCAACACAAATGTTCTTTTAATGAATAAGTAAAGTTCCATAAAGCACACACAAATAAATGTTACCTCCATACTTTATCAATATTTGGGAGCTCCAGATTTTCATCTTTCCTCAGTTCAAAGCTATTTGCCATCAGTGTCTAATCTGAAAATTAGCCACCTCTAAAATTTCTTTAGTCTCTTGATCATCATGATCATCATTTCTGCTTTAATATGAAAGAACACACTTTGATCTTTGCATGACAATTGACTTTTTAAAGTGACTCAGTCAGAGCTTTTACAAAAGATTCTAATTCACTACTTTATTGAAACCAAAATATGTGTAGCTCTTCACTTAACACACATGTGGAAATATTCCCCTCCCTTCCATTGGTGCATTTTAAATTACCTTGATTCATCAATACAAACAAGCTTTGGTGGAAAAAAAGATTTTTGAATTTCTGTGCATGCTGTATTTTAAATGAGTTCATATGAAAGCTAAGGGCTAAAATTGCCAATTATGTAAAAGAATGTCAGACTCTTGGAAGATAAGATATGACTTGTAACCAGGGACATCAGGACTGCTCCTACATTTGTTGCCTGTGAAGAACAAGTGACATAACAAAACTTCCCCCGAATTAGTCAGTGATGGGATCAGCCAGATGAACCAAATGTTACCAGCATGGGTCCCAGAAATGGACTCCATTTTCATTTATTTTTTCAAATATATTTATTGAGAAAATTCTTCTAGGTACTAGAAGTAACGGTATATAAGATTGTTTTTATGGAATTTGTTACAGTGAGGGAGATAGTCACTAAACCAAAAAACAAGCATATAATGTGGTAATAATGTTTGGAAGCCTGAGCTGGCATACGTAATAAATGGTTATTGATATATAATACATGATAAGTTCCATGATATTGCATGATACAATCCATGTGTTGTCCTTCATCAGCAATGTGTAGTTCAATAGGCTGTGCTTTTCCACTAGTCCCTGTGCATGCATCTGTGATGCATTGGTATCTCTGATTTTCATTAAATAATCTGTGCTTTTAGCAAATCCCAGAAAATGTCATTGAGATGGATCAATCTATATTAAAAAAATAAATAATATTATCTATGTTTGTGTAGTTTATGGCCACCCTATAGAATATAATTTAGATAAATGAGTGCCAAGAAGAAGAACAAAATAAGATAATAATAATAATGATTAACAGTTAGAGTTGCTGTTTGTCCAGCAGTGTTCTAAGCCAAGTTTTCTCTAATTTTACCATGCATATCAATCCCCTGGCTTTCCCATTAAAATGTAGATTCCGAGTCAATAGTTCCCAAGAAGGGATTGAGATTGTGCATTTCTAACAGGCTTCTAGGGGATGCCAATACTGTTGGTGAATGGGCCAGATTTTGAGTAGCGAGGGACTGAGCATTTTACAAGAGGCTAAATTACTTGCTCAAGGTTTCAAAGCTTGGGTGAGTGAGCGGACTGGGATCCCAATCTAAGCAGGCTGGCACCTGAATGCAGCTTTTAATCACTGTGCCCTAGTATATAGAGAATGATTGGGATAGGAATGGATGCTATTTTAGATAGGTGGCTAGAGAAGTGACCATGAGCAGAGGACAGAGGGAAGAAGCAAGCCAAAAACAGGAAGAGCACATAGTGGAAGGGACTGCAAGCGCAAGGCTTAGAAGCAGGAACTAGATGTATGCACCTGACGACATACTGAAGTGGCTGGTGAAGAGAAGGAAAGAAGAGTATGAATTAGCGCTATCTCGGTGCAAATAAGAAATGTGATTTCTATAATAGCAGCAACAGCATTTTCATTGTCTGAGACCCAAGATCTATCCTACTATTAGTTAGATCGAGTTTTAAATCTTAACTACACTGTACCAACTATGTGACCTCAGGTAAATCATTTAATGTCATAGTCCATTTGGGCTGCTATAATAAAATACCAAAAATTGACAATCAAAATTTATTTCTCACATTTCTGGAGGCTGGGAAATCTAAGATCAAGGTGATAGCAGATTTGGTGTGGTGAGAGCCCACTTTCTTGTTTATAGACACCATGTATTCATTGTGTCCTCACATGTGGAAGGGTGAATGAGCTCCCTCAATTCTCATGTATAGTGGTAGTAATCCCATTTATGAGGTCTCTACCTCATGGCCTAATCACCTCCCAAAGACCCCAGCTCCTAATACTATAACCTTGGGACTTAGGATTTCAACATAGGGATTTGGGGGAGACACAAACATTCAGACCACAGCACCTAACTTATTCAATTCCCTATTCATTTAAAAGGTGGCAAATACAGGACTAGAGCTAGTTATAATAAAATGAGAAAGCTTATAAACTGCCTGACACATACTGAGATCTAAATGAATATAAATTAACATTATTATTTATACAAAAACATAAGTGGTCTAAGCTTAAAATTATAATCGATGCAGTTAAATCTATAGGTAAAATGGTGATTGGAAGAGTATGAATGAGTCAGAAATATAAAGAATAAAATAGCCAAAGGTATGCTGCAAACAGAGAAACTGCAATATTTCTCTCTCATCGATTTTACTCTTCTAGGTCAGGAATGAGTTTCATGTAGTTTTAAGACAAGCTGTAAGTTCCAAAGAAAAATTAGAATCTACTCTTTTCTTATGAAACAGTCTGTTAGGTTTATTCTTGCCTATTACAGTTTCTCTTTTTCTTGAGGAGTACTTGCCCTAAGTTCCCTTTAAAAATCCCACTTTTTTAATTTTACAGAGCTCTCATTGAGTAAATCTGTTTTATGTGTATGCTCACAAAGTACTCATTTGTATATAGAGCCTGGAATTCAATATGGAGTTCCATGTAATTCAGTGCAATACCACCTGTCCCATAGTACATATTTGGCACTTATATTTTAAAGTGCCAAATATATGCTCCATTTTGCTTTAAAAATCGTTTTAATCCCTCAGCTACTGTCACATAATTTTTGTTTGCTTGGATGACTTTCTCATAATGGGAAGGAGATATTACCTGTACAGGGCTCTAAATAGAATAACTGTGGGAGTACTGACTAGCTGGGTAGTTTATATCATTCTCACCTAGCTACACTGTCAATATGATGTACCGTGTTTGTGAAGCTTTTGTTCAGACAGCTCAGGAAAGTCGGGAATACAAGGGCTTGACTGGGTTTTACCCAAACGGGATTTTGATGTCTTGTTCATACCATACTACAGAAAAAGAAGGAGGCTGTTGAAAGTGGCAAACGGCAAATTGAGAACACTTTAAAGGAGGGCAATGACATACTGGATGAAGCCAACCGTCTTGTAGGTGAAATCAACTCAGTCATAGACGTGAGTATTTGGTAGAACCCAAAGTTAAAAGAGAGATGATAATGACAGGCTTTAACAAATGGGAACCAATGAGAAATCTCAGTAATATAAGCAAATGCTAATATTTGTTTTCTTGTGGAGATAAAATTATGTTTGCATTATTCTATTGTAACACTGCCTACCTATTGGTGACAATTAGAACTTCATTTTATTGTCCCACTCAACACAAATCTGTTTTTATTCCACAGTGATGAAGGTATTTTTTTTTCCTAGAGCAACACTTAAACAATCTGCTTCAATATTTATATAACATTAGTTAAAAGAGAAATGTAAATCTATAAACAAGCTTTTAACATATTGTCTACTGCCTTACACAGAGTAATGTATGGTAATAGAAATGCAAATGGTCTAAAGATCCTAATGACTATCGTTTATGCATTTATACCTATGAAGCAGCATTTTTAGAAAGATAGGTTTTTCTGGCCTCATAAATTTCCTAATCTCTGTTATTAAATAATGGTTTTTATTCTAAATTCTCTTTTTGCTATGTTAGTAAATTTGAAGTTTCATTAAAAAAAACCCCTAAACATGTATAATTAAGTCTCATAGAGAAATTAGTAAGAGGAGGTTTAGATTCACTTGCTTAAAATGCCCTCTCTTTTCTATATATCAGTATGTTGAAGATATTCAAACTAAATTGCCACCTATGTCTGAGGAACTTAAAGATAAAATAGATGACCTCTCCCAAGAAATAAAGGACAGGAAGCTTGCTGAGAAGGTGTCCCAGGCTGAGAGCCATGCGGCTCAGTTGAATGACTCATCTGCTGTCCTCGATGGGTATGTCATTTGTTGTTGGAAATGTCTGTGCATTTGGACACTTGTTCAAAAGTTTTGACTAGCAGAACTGATAGAGAATCACTTTCAAATCTTGATTTCTATAATTATGAACATACTAGCTACATGGCCTTTCTGTGGAAGGGCCTAATTAGGAGAGTTTGGGCCAAGCTCTACTGGAGCAGCATCAAAATTGTGAGTTAAAAGTAGATTCAAATATGGCTTGGTGGGAAGTGAACATAGCCCTAAGCAACAGTTAGAAAAAAATATTTTCTGTTCTTTATTTGGAAGCACAGCAGTTGCCTTATTAGCATTTTAAATAACATACATATAAACACATTCTGCTTCAAAGTTCAATTTTATATTTCTAATGGATTCAAAACAATTTATTGTTAAAGGGGTAGCTTTTGAAAATGTGTCACATACATAGCCTTTAAATCTTTTTTTTCTCTTTTAAACTCCAGGGAGACACTATGTACAGCCCTGTGAAATAATAGCTTACTCTAGCTGGGATTATTACATAGGCCAGATGAGGGAGGGGTAAGAGGAAAGGGTATGTTTGACTTGTAAACAGCCCTCTAGGTATAACTGATATGCTTCCCCTACAATTTTGGGATTGTCATAATAAATAGAAGTGCTCTTAGCCTCAAGAATAATTTTCCCAAATAAATCTACACCACATGCAAGGCTATGTTCCCATACTTAATATTAATTATTACAGAGGAAAATATTAATTTTTGAAGATCCTAGGAATTATATACACAATTCATTTTGTAACAAACTTTTGCTACTTTATAGGGAAGGGTGGTAGATGGAACAGTAAGCTAAAAGTCAGCAGAGCCATACTTGAAGTCCTTAATTAGGGACATGTTGGTCAAGTGACCTGAAGCAAGCCATTTAACCTGAGATTCATTTATCCTCTCCTAGGAAGTGTACCTGCCCCAGGAAATTTTGTGAAATTAATTACAGTACTGTAGAACAAGTGCTCTGAAACCTGTAGTATGCTCCAGAAATAATGTAAAGGATTGTCTCTCTGCACACACTTGCCTGTACACGTGAATGCAGAGATTTTTGGAGGATGCTATGGATATTTAACATATGTATTTCATAGCTGAATTATTTAGCAGTATGAGTTCAAATTAAAAACTACAACATAATACAATAAGTGAATATCTCACTGTGATTTGAAATTATCATGATTATATTGACCACAATCATTTGAAAGACATATTTGTTATAATTAAGTTGTTCTTCAATGGAGTACCATTGAGTGCTCTAACATTTGTCTCTTGGGTCATCCCAACAGAATTCTTAATGAGGCTAAAAACATCTCCTTCAATGCTACTGCAGCCTTCAAAGCCTACAGCAATATTAAGGACTATATTGATGAAGCTGAGAAAGTTGCCAGAGAAGCCAAAGGTCTTGCACATGAAGCTACAAAACAGGTAAGAAATAAATAATATGTGTGCTGAGAATGGAGATCAACCTTTTTGAATACCTAAACCAAATTTTTAAAATTTATGTGAGCTCTGGAAAATATTAGTAAATCAGTATATTTGTTTTGAATTATATTTGAAAACCTCTTTTAAATTTTATCCAAAAATTCTCAGTATGCTATTATTGTACCAGAACTCTTTTCTCAGTCATCTACTACTTACCACTGTCAGGATCTTGAAATTATAGCAAAGACCAAGGAGGTTTGTGTGACCAACTCACAAAATAAAAATAGGCAAGGAGAACACTCTAGACATGGAAATTTATCACCATTTATGCCAAATGTCACCAGTTAAAAAAAAAAAGTGCCCTGAAAATTAACACCATTACTTATAATCACATACAAGTTATATATGAAGTTTGACCATAAAAATGCACATTTTGCAAAATACATGAGATCATATGCTTTTAAACTATTTATACCATTTTTATGAATGGAAAATCTCTTAAACTTTGGCTGTATTCATTGCTGAAAAACATTTGGAACCAATTTTTTTGACTTTTAGGATGCCAAGTTGTATCACATTATTTGAATATTTTCAATAGTGATAAATTTCCATTCTTTATATGTCAGGCCACATTTTGTAAATAACTTGTGTGATAAACCTTGCTAATACTATTTTAGGTTACAAAAAAATCTCATAGGAAGCATGCTGTGAGTTAAAATGTTCAGAACCATCATTTACTCCTTTTGCTGCACACAGAATTTTGCAAATACATCAGAATTTTGTGAGGTGAGGGAAAGTCTGATGGATATTTGACTATGAATGAAATATACATAAATAATGGTGTTAAACAGATCAATATTCTCTTTGGTTTAGTATTGAGCAAAAATGCTCTCTTGAATTTCAGGAATATTAGAGATATTTACCACAGTCTTAGGAGGTTAATTTTGTGGTCATAATAAAAGCAATTATAATAATTAGCAATTACTGCTGTTTTTGGCTTTCTGGAATGAGTTCTGATAAGGCCATATGTTCTGTTTACTTCTTATATAAAATAGTGGCATGATCATTGCAAAAGCTTTTCTATGCTCAGTTATCCTTCCACGATGAACCTATTTTTTCAAATTTAAACTAAATTTTAATCCATCTTCTTCTAGGTAATTTTTTTATAAATTTGAAGACCCTAATTTCCAATTTCACCATTTTCATTTAACCTGTTTTATTGGATGATCATTTTCAGCCTCTAGCACAATGCCCTGCAAATTGTAGGTACTCATGAATGAATAAATTTCATTATAATTGACACCTTTCATGCTATTTACAATCTTTTGTACCAATAAAAATTTTGCTATTGTCATTGCTTCATCCTTATAAATTTCTTCTAACATTTTATGTTAAAGAACTATTTAATTTCACTCAAATTTAAAACATCACTTTATACTTAGGAAACTCTAATTTTTATGCAGACATGAAATGTGCGCTTACTGCTCCTTACCACCGATGCTTATACATGGTAGACTACCAACCTCAAACCTAGAGCTTTGGTTTGCTGTAATGCATTACAACATGTCCGCTCTTATTATTATTCCTTATCTCTTTCAATAACCATGTAGAAATAATTAAATGTCTGAAAAATGACAAGATAAGTGCTAAAGAGAATCACTGATTTATTAAATGGCTATCAGAAAATACAAAGGGGGCCGATTTGTCCCAGAAAGTTTGCTGGAATGTGTTTCATGAACAGAATATATAATGCTTTAATTTTAACAGGTTATTATAATATAGTTCTGTAAATATATTTGCCAAATATAAAGTTAAGCAATTACCTAGATAGGATTAATCTCCTATATAAATATAACATTTGATATTATTGCTAGAGCTATAGATAAACACAGAAGGATGAGATTGTTTATTATTTACCTATGAAGGAATTCAAAGAATAACAATATAGAAGAATCCTTTACTCATTTAAATCTAACCCTACAGAGAAGGAAGAATGTTTTCAATAAATTAAAACAAAAAAACAAAGAAACAAATTGGGCATTTTCAGGAGGAAATAAAAAAGAACAATTAAAGAAACAATATAACAACCAATTACCACTGTGAAGAAAATGGAGGTGAGATAATTTGAGAACAAAAAAAGCATTGAAAATACCATAAGAAGAGAAATAAATGAATGGTAGAAATAACATGATTAAGACAGCATTTTAAAAACAACTTCACTTTTTAAAATTTACTTAAATGTACCTATTTGCAAACACAGATAATCAAGAATGGAATTAAAAGGAAAATATGAGTGAGAAGAAAGTTGATCCCTTATAAGCAGGAGGAGACTGCATACAATTTAAGTCTGTAGTGTAGTATTCTTATGTAAAGAGTAACGGCTACTTGTCTTGCATTGATAATTTCTTTAAATTTCAGGATGAAATATTATTTTAAGAATGTAAACATTATGAAAAAGTATTATTTTTCTATTAGTGTTGGATGAGAAAGAATCTACAAACATTTGTTTTTCCATACAACCTCCAAGAGAACATTTCATTTAGGACCTCTCTGTTGGGTGCAAGGAAAAGGAGAAAGGAAATAGGTCACGTTTTAGAAAATGGAGTACAAAGGTCCAGTCCTTTTTTTCTAACGTTAATTGCTTTGGATCCTATTTTCAAAAGACCCCAAAACGAATGAGAATTAAGAATTAAACCTTTTAAAAAAATTGTCCAGATCATAGGTGAACTTGAAACCTACATTATCCACCAGATCAGAGTTCACAAGTTGGTGAACAAATAGATTTCATATGCTGTTGGACCCTTGGAATGGCTACTAGAGACAATAGGCATACTTGCAGTGGCCATAGGGTATGAGGACCTCCACTGGAAAGGTCTTAGATGCTGTACACTTCAATCTGGTCTATTCAAACAGCAAACAAACAAGAGAAGGCTAATGTGGAATGAATTCTATAGTTCGGGTTCTTAAAGACAATGAAGAATCGTCACACAACTATCATTACACATTCTTTACCTGATCTGAATGTCATTTTCCTTCCTTTCATCCATTTCTCCTTCTTTCTCTAAGTCAATGAAATGTGCTATTTTGGTTTCTATACTTTGATGTGGAAAATTTAGATAGTTCTCAACTCTTCTAGGTATCTTGCATTAAAAAAAAATGAATCACAGTTTCACTTCCCTTGGCAACTTAAGATTTTCTTTATTCTGTCTCTCTTCACCGTGCAGTCATTGTCATTGTCTGAAACTTTCTGTCTCTGCCTCTCTCTCTCATACGCACACCCACACAGTGTTGCTTAATACTCTCTAATCCTGAATCTTCTTTCTCAGTTTGTCTCCGTGTTTGTTTAGTTATATCTTCATTAGCAATGAGTATTAAAAATTGAGAAAAACTTACACTCCCTATATTAGAGTTTACCAGAGAAACAGAACTAGTAGGAGATAGGAGCGATAGATAGATGATTGACAGATAGATATAAAAGGAGATTTATTATGGGGAATTGGCTCACATGATTATAAAGGCTGAGGAGTCCCACAGTCTGCCACCAGCTGGAGACTCAGAAAAGCTGATGAGGCAGTGCAGTTCAAGTTCAAAGGGCTGAGAACCAGAGGAGCTGTTGGTGTAAATCCCAGACCAAGAGCCAGGGTAGAGGAGATGAGATGTCCCAGCTCAATCTGTAAGGCAGGAAAAAAAGGGTGAATTCCTCCTTTCTTTGTGTTTGGTTCTGTTCAGACCCTCAACAGACTCGGTGATGGGCAGTCATATTGGAGAGGGCAATCTACTGTACTGTACTTTCATCCAGAAACACCCTCACAGACACACTCAGAAATAATGTTTAATCTGGGCACCAATGGCCAGTCGACACATAAACTTCACCATCATACTGGCCTCAACTCCAGTACACAGTGTGGTCTTTGTATTTATTCTCCAAATTCAAATTCTCTCACTTGCTACAATTACCTATATTTCTTGGGAGTCATCATTCTAAAAATCTTTGGCAAGGTCTTTCTCAGGCATTTCTAGGAAAAATAACATAAAATACAGAAGAAAGTGAGGACAGTTTGAAAGTATTTCATTTTCTCATAGGAACAATAATAGTGGACAGTAAAGAACAGTGCTGGGTAGGCAAGATGTAAGCTTTAGGCAAATGGAAGAAAGGGGTGGGGAAGCCTAGGAAAAAGGATGTTATACAGGAGGAGAATATTCCTGAAGATTAAGCAATCTTAAAGCATTAGACTCTTGTATCCCAATAAATACATGATCTACTCTTATAAGTAACGTCTCAGTGTTTAATCCCTAATATAAAGAGAATGAAAAGCCTATAGAAACTTCAAAAGGAGTTTTTCTTGCTTTAGGGTCAAGTGTCTAAGGAATAAACTAGATTTTTGAAAATTTACTCTCATGTGGCAGATCAGTGAGGGGGAAAACCCTGACAGGAAGCGCTGAACAACTATAAAATACACTATAAAACACACTTCATTTACTGTAAAATACACTGCATTCATTGAACTACTATAAAATACACTTCAAAAGGAATGTCAACAAAATCAAAGAACATGGATATTAAAGAGATGAAAGTGAACAAAAAAATAGTGAATGTATACAAATCTAAGTAAACATTGTGAAAACCATAATAAAAATGTATAGCATTAAAAGTAGACATAAAATACAAGAAACTAATAATATGGGAAATGGGGCAGGTAGTCAGATAAAATTTTTAAGGTCTTTGAATTTTGGGGAGGAAAGTAAAATGCAGTTACCTTTAATCTTTGTTAAGTATAGGTATTAAGCATTGAGGAAAATTATAGAAGAACGGCAATGACAGTTTTAGAGTTCTACAGAGAAACAGAACCAATATGTGTGTGTGTGTGTGTATATATATACACACACACACACACACACACACGCAAATATATATTTTGATCGATTATTTTTTTAATTTAATAATTTTTATTTCAAAATATTAAGGGGGTACAAGGATTTTTGTCACATGGGTGAATTGTATAATGCTGAAGTCAGGGCTTATAGTGTGCCCATCACCAGAGTAGTATACATTGTACCTAATAGATAAGTTTTTATCCCTCACCCCCCTTCTATCATCCCCCTTTTTAGTTTCCAGTGTCTTTTATACCACTTTATGACAGTGTGCACCCATTGTTTAGCTTCCACTTATTAGTGAGAACATGTGGTGCTTGTTTTTCCATTCTTGAGATCCTTTACTTAGGATAATGTTATCCAATTCCATTTAAGTTGCTGTAAATGGTATTATTTCATTCTTCTTTTTTATGGCTGAGTAGTACTCCATGGTATGTATATACCACATTTTCTTTGTCCACTCGTTAGTTGATGGACACTTAGGTTGATTCCCTATTTTTGCAATTATGAATTGTGCTGCAATAAATATATGAGTACAAGTATCTTTTTGATATACTGATTTCTCTTCCTCTGGGTAAAATAGTGGGATTGATGGATTGAATGGTAGGTCTAGTTTTAGTTCTGTGAATCTCCATACTCTTTTCCATAGAGATTGTACTAATTTACAGTGCCACCAACAATATATAAGCATTCCTTTTTCATGGCATCCATGCCAACATCTATTGTTTTTTTGATTTTTTAATAATAGCCATTCTGATAGGGGTAAGGTGGTATCTCATTGTGGCTTTTATTTGATTTTCCCTAGTGATTAGTGACATAGAGCATGTTTTCATATGTTTGTTGGCTATTTGTCTATCTTCTTTTGAAAAAACTCTGTTCATGTCTTCTGCCCACCTTTTAATGGGGTTATTTGTTTTTTTCTTGCCAGTTTGTTTGAGTTCTTTGTAGATTCTGGATATTAGTCCTTTGTTGGATATATAGTGTGAATATTTCTCCCATTCTGTAGGTTGTCTGTTTACTCTGTAAATTATTTCTTTTGCCATGCAAAAACTTTTTAGATTAACTAAGTCCCATTTATTTGTTTTTGTTGTTGCTGTACTTGCCTTTGAGGTCTTACTCATAAATTCTTTGCCTAGACCTGTGTCCAAAATAAATTTTCTTACATTCTTATATAGAATTTTCATGGTTTCAGGTCTTACATTTAAGTCTTTAATCCATCTTGAGTTAATTTTTATATATGTTGAGAGATAGGGATCCTGCTTCATTCTTCTATGTGTGGCTATCCAATTATCCCAGCACCATTTATGGAATAAGGTATCCTTTACTCAGTGTATGTTTTTGTCTGCTTTGTTGAAAATCAGTTGGTCGTAGCTATTTGATTTGATTTCTGGGTTCTCTGTTTGTTCCATTGGTATATGTCTCTACCTTTATACCAGTACCATGCTGTTTTGGTTACTATAGACTTATAGTGTAATTTGAAGTCAGATAATGTGATGCCTCCAGATTTGTTTTTTTTTTTTTTTCTTAAGATTACTTTGACTATTTGGGCTCCATTTTGTTCTAGGTGAAGTTTAGGACTATTTTTTTTCTAAATCTATGAAATATGATGTTGTTGGTATTTTAATGGGAATTGTGTGGAATCTGTAAATTACTTTGGGAAGTATGAACATTTTAACAATGTTGATTCTTCCAATCCATGAGCATGGGAAGTTTTTCCATTTATTTGTATAATCTATTACTTCTTTCATCAGCATTTTGTAGTCTCCTTGCACAGACCTTTCATCTCCTTAGGTAAATATATTCCTATGTATTTTATTTACTTTGTGGTTATTGTAAATGGTATTGAGTTCTTGATTTGACTCTTAGCTTGACTGTTACATTAGAATATAGAAATGCTACTGATTTGTGTACATTGGTTTTGTAACCTGAAACTTTGCTAAATTTATTTATC
Organism: Avahi laniger; assembly: GCA_963575035.1. Taxonomy (NCBI): domain Eukaryota; kingdom Metazoa; phylum Chordata; class Mammalia; order Primates; family Indriidae; genus Avahi; species Avahi laniger. Next base: position 96,962 of record CAUYSK010023711.1, on the reverse strand, counting down.
AATTCTAGGAGTTTTTTGGCGACGTCTTCAGGGTTTTCTTGATACAAGATCATATCATTGGCAAACAGGTGTAGTTAGACCTCCTCTTTCCTGATTTGGACGTCCCTTATTTCTTCCTCTTGCCTGATTTCTCTGGCTAGGACTTCTAGTACGGTGTTGAGAAGAAGTGGTGACAGCAGGCAACTTTGTCTTGTTCCAGTTCTTAGGGGAAAAGCTTTCAATTTTTCACCATTCAATATGATGTTGGCTGTGGGTTTGTCATATATGGCTTTTATTATTTTAAGGTATGTTCCTTCTATGCTTGGTTTGTTGAGGGTTTTTATCATTAAGGGGTGCTGGATTTTATCAAATGATTTTCCTGCATCTATTTAGATAATCATATGGTCTTCGTTTTTACTTTTGTTTTTGTGGTGAATCACATTTATTGATCTGTGTATATTGAATTATCCATGTATCCCTAGGATGAAACCCACTTGATCATGGTGTATTATATTTTCATGTGCTATTGAATTCTATTTGCTAGTATTTTCTTGAGGATTTTTATATCTATGATCACAAGGGATATTGGCCCATAGCTTTCCTTTTTTCTTCTGTCCTTTCCTGGCTCTGGTATTAAGATGATATTGGCCTCATAGAATGAGTTAGGAATAGTTCCTTCCTTCTCGATGTTATGGAACGGTTTCAGTAGAACAGATGCTAGTTCTTCTTTGTAGGTCTGGTAGAATTTGGCTGTGCATCCTACTGGCCCTGGGCTTTTTGGTTGTTGTTGTTGTTGTTGCAATATATTTATGCTTGTTATTGGTCTGTTCAGGAGCAGGCTTCGAGGTTGTGTGTTTCCAAGAATTTATCCATTTCCTCTAGGTTTTCTAGTTTGTGTGTATATGTTTCCATAGTAGTCCCTGGGTGATATTTTGTATTTCTGTGGTATCAGTTCTAATGTCTTCTTTTTCATTTCTGATTGAGTCCTTACTCTTCTATTTCTGGCTAACTAGTGCTCTATCAATTTTGTTTACCTTTTTAAAGAACCAAATTTTTTACTTTTTGTTTCATTAATACTTTGTTTATTGTTTTGTTTTTTGGGGGGTTTTTTTGGTTTTTGTTTTTTGTTTTTTCCATTTCATCTAGTTCTGCTCTGAGCTTTGTTATTTCTTTTTTTCTGCTAGGTTTTTGTTTGGCTTGTTCTTATTCTGTTTCCTTAAAATGTGACAAAGTTTGTTAGTTTATGATCTTTCTTTTTGATGTAAGCATTTAAGGCTATGAATTTCCCCCTTAGCACTACTGTTACTGTATCTCATAGATTTTGGAAGCTTGTGTTGCCTTTGTCATTCAATTCAAATTTTTTTTATTTCCATCTTGATTTTGTCATTAACCAATGGATCATTCAGCAGCAGGTGTTTAATTTCCATGTATTTGTGTAGTTTGAGAGATCCTCTTGAAATTGATTTCTATTTTTATTCCACTGTCATCTGAGAAGATACATGGTATGAGTTCAATTTTTCTAAATTTATTGAGACTTGTTTTGTGGCCTAACGTATGATCTGTCTTGGAAAATGTCCCAAGTGTTGATCAGAAGAATGTATATTCGGCAGTTTTGGGGGAGAATGTTCTGTAAATGTCTGATAAGTCCATTTGTTCTACAGTCCCTTTTAAATCCAGTCTTTCTTTGTTGATTTTCTGCCTTGGTGATCTGTCTAATTCTATTAGTGGAGTATTGAAGTCCTCAGCTATTATGATGTTGCTGTTTATTTCTTTCTTTTGATTTAGTAGAATTTGTTTTATGAATCTGGAAGCTCCTATTTTAGATGTGTATATATTTAGAATTGTTATATCTTGTTGAATTGATCTCTTTTTGCTTATGTAATGACCCTCTTTGTCTTTTCTTACCATTGTTGATTTAAAGTCTATTACATCTGTTATGAGAATAGCTACTCCTGCTTGCTTTTGGTTTCCATTTGCATGGAATATATTTTTCTACCCCTTTACCTTGAATCTATAAAAATCTTTGTGAGTTAAATGGGTTTCTTGAAGACAGCATATATTTTGGGTTGTGTTTTTTTATTCATTAAGACAATCCACATCCTTTGAAGGAAGCATTAAGACCATTGACATTTAATGTTGGTATTGATATGTGAGATGCTGTTCTGCTCCTCATTTTGATTGTTACTTAGTTGCTTTGTGACTGTTTTAAAAGAGATGTGAGTTATAACTTTTGAATATTTTACACTGGTCGGTACCAATTGTTCTACTGCATGTACAGAGCACTTTTAGGCATTTCTTGTAGGGCAGATCTAGTGGTGACAAATTCCCTTAGCGTTTGCTTCTCTAGCAAAGACTTCATTTCTCCTTCATTATGAAACTTAGTTTTGCAGGATACAAACTTCTTAGACGGCAGTTATTCTGTTTAAGGAGACTAAAGATAGGACTCCATTCCTTTCTGGTTTGTAACATTTCTGTTGCAAAATCTGCATGCTGACCCATGGGTGGAGAAGCAGTATGGTGCCTGCCACCTCAGCTCAGGTCTGTAGTGACAGGGTGTGGCCCTGAGATGGCTGGCAGCCCAGTGCTCTGTTCTCAAGAAGCTCCCAGTTCACTGATGGCAGCAGCTTTTGGGCTCTTTAGGGTAGAGAAGCTTTCCAACACTTTGGGAGGCTGCAGTCTGCCCGAGGTGTGAGAGGAGAAAAAAACCAAACTCCCCCACCTACCTTTCCACGTGCTCCAAATTCTTCAGGGGTCAATCTCTGCTGAAATCTTACTCCTTCTTATTCTGCTTTGAAACTTCTTCCTGTGAATCTCCTGTAGGTTCTGGCCCTTTTCCCTCAGAAGTCTATCTGGGATATGTTATTTTCATCTAAAACTTTTCCTTCTTTCTGAGACGATCTGCTGACCAATGTCTCTGGTCAACCACCGTGCCTCTTTCTCTGAGATATATAATATAAAGAATTGGCTCACACAATTATGGGGACTGGCAAGTCTAAACTCTGCAGGACAGGCCAATGTGCTAGTGTCAATGTTGCAGTCTTGAGTCTGGAGGCAGAAATCCTTCCTCTTCTGGAGACCTCAGTCTTTCTTCTTAAGGCCTTCAACTGATCAGATGAGAATCTCCCACATTTTGAAGAGTAATCTGCTTTATTCAGAGTCTAGTGATTTAGGCCAGACATGGTGGCTCATGCCTGTAATCCTAGCACTCTGGGAGGCTGTGGTGGGAGGATCGCTTGAGATCAAGAGTTTGAAACCAGCCTAAGAATGAGTGAGATCCCGTCTCTGCTAAAAATAGAAAAATTAGCCAGGCATCATGGCACGTGTGTGTAGTCCCAGCTACTTGGAAGCTGAGGCAGAAGGATTGATTGAGACCAGGAGTTTGAGCTTGCTGTGAGCTAGGCTGACACCACGGCACTCTACTCAGGGCAACAGAGTGAGACCGTGTCATAAAAAAAGAGTCTACTGATTTAAATGTTAATCACATCTTAAAAAATACCTTCACAATAATGTTGAGACTGATGTTTGACCAAGCAACTGGATACCATAGCATAGTCAAGTGGACACATAAAGTTAACCATCACAAACATCTGTCCATTCCAAATAAGCAGAGAGAAAAAAATGTTTGAAGAGGAGGAGAATTTTCAAAGAATCCTATAAAAGGCAAAAAATAGAAAAACAAAAATTAACAGACAAAAAACACAGTAAATATAAAACATAAGATATAGTAGAATTAAATCCAAATACAGCAGTCAGGGTAATTATCACTAATTGCCTCAAGAAATAACTCCTGAAATCTCAGAAGTGGAAAACAATTCAATTTTATATCTCACATCACAACACGAAGTGAGTCATACAACCCTCTCCATCTTTTGGTTACACCATACCATGTTGAGTGTCCTGGCAGGGAAAGAGAAAGAAGGAAGAGACATGCTGGTCTTACCAGGTTGGCTCATGTAGGCTCATCTGGTCCCCAGTCCATTGACTAGAAGTAGCCAAGTGACCCAAATGCACTGTAAGAGAGGCTGGGAAAAATAGGAGGCACATAGAATATTTGATGAGTGCTAACTGTCTTTGATTCAAGTTGTTTACATAATAAATGAAAACAGACTGAAAGTGCCAGTTAGGTAACAATGATTTTCATGTTGAATTAAAAAGGCAGCCATTTATATATGACTTACACAAAATACCATTAAGGCATAGGTACACAGAAAGACTGAAAATGAGAGATGAAAACAGATACACCAGGGAAACTCTAACCAGAAGAAAGTTGATATAATACTGTTATTAGCAATCAAAATAGGCATTACATTTTTTAAAAGGTGTTATTTGGGATATAGAGAGTCATCACAATAGAATTAAAGGAACAAGCTAACAGGAAGATTTAAAAAATTGTGAACCTGCAATATCGTAAAAACAAAACCTAAGAATAAATAGACAAATGTGTCATAATGAGAAAATTGTCATATAAATATAATAGTGAAAGATTTTACCATATTGCTCTTAAAAATTGATAGGTCAAACAAAGAGATGTAAGGATGCAGGTTTTAAAAGTACCATAAACAAGGTGATTTCATGGCTTTATAGAACTCTATGCCAACTAGATAATTAATTCTTATGTCCCATTAAATAAAGTACTCATGAAACTTCGAAAAAAAAGGACCGTAAACTAGATAACAAAGCAACTATCAGCAAATCCTAATGATCCAAGAGCACCTAAACTGCATTCTCTGATCACGGTGCAATAAAATTAGAAATTGATGTGAAACTATTGCCCAAAAAAAAGATTCAAAATAAAAAACATACTTTAAGTAATTCATGAGTCAAAGGAAAAATATAATTTACATTCACAAAATATTTGATAACAGAATGTAAAACTTCTCATCAAAATTTGTGCAACACAAATAAAGTGACACCAACAGGAAAATGTACTGTTTTAAATGCAGATATAAGGAAAGGATAAAAACGGAAACTAATTATCTAAGGTTTCTGCTCAAGAAGTTAAAAAAAAGTACAAAGAAAGAAATAAAAATAAAAGCAGAAATTAATGGCCTAGAAAAAAAGAACATTAGACAGGGTTGACAAAACAGAAAGCTGACTCTTAGAATAAACAGGCAAATAAACAAAGAAGACAAAAACAATCAAGCAAACAAAGAGAGATGACACATATGAACAGAATTTGTAATGAAAAGGGAAATGTAACTATAGATACAGTATAGATTAAAAATAAATATGAAAGTACTAGAACACATGAGCAACTTTATTCAAATGAATTTGAATAGTTAGGTGAAGTGAACAATAGGTCTAGAGACCAAAATTTACTCAAAAAAAAGTAGTAAACCTGAGTAGAACTATAATCATTAAAAAATCGAACTGATAGTTAATACAAGAAAACAGCAATGTCTACAAAATTGCCAGGACTCATTATACAAAACATTCCAAAGAATAGAAAAAGAAGGAAAGGTTCCCCAGCTTAGTTTGAAGGCGGTTTAATCTTGATGGCAAAACTGTATCGAGGACCATATTTAAAAAGAAAAACTATAGGCCAATCATTTAAATAGAGATGGAAACTGTAAATGAAATAATATCAAACCAAATCCAAATAGTGATATTTTAAAGATTTGGACAAATATAGCAAAAAGTCAATATTTGTCAGATATAGATAATGGGAATACAGATGTCTGTGTAATTTCGTATCTGTATGCTTAAATTATTTCCTAGTTAAATGTTTTAATAAAAATGAAAATAAGAGGAGATAGAAAATCAGTCCTGCAAGGGGATCTATCCTAAAAAGATTTTTAAAGTAGGTTTAAAATGGGTCTGGAAATGAAATAAGAGCCTTCATTTTTTACACTAACAAGAGACCCTGAATTTCTTTCTTTTTTTGATTCATTATGCATACATGTTTTAATTTCTTTTAAATTGCAGAAAAAGCCTGATAATTTCAAGCAATAACTTCTGACCTAACTGGTCTCACTTCTAAGTTCACACCCTCAGGGGCCATCACTTCTAAGTCTTTCAAATATTTCTTCTCCTTCTATATCTCTTAGTAATATTAATATCATGCCATTACATATTTCATTAATATGTATTAATGTGGGGCATTATCTGTTTAGTCACTGCTATGAGGAAGGAGATGTAGCTCACTTGTAGTTAATATCACATCTCCCTCCCATCCATTCCCCAATATAGATACATCACCACTTTTAGATCCTTTACTGTTTGTTTTTTAACTTAAGTAAATATACTTAAAGCTTCATTTCCTGTTTCATAAATGTTGGACTCCACACTCTATAAGACTATTTGTGCCCTTATACTTCCCTTTAGCTCCCTTTCTTCTCTTCTCCAATCAAGTTCTACTCCTTTAACTTTCATATTGTGATGGCCAATAACATTTGCATTTTATCTACAACCATAATTGTTCCATGGCAGAATGCAGAAGTCTTTTCTCCTGAGCCACTCATTTCCCAAAAGACTCCCTCTGACTTTTTTTCAGTGGGGGGCAGTTGATTGCCTAGTTGCCAGTTGTTTTGTGCTAGAGAGGGGGTACTGCATTTCATAAAATAATTTACAGTGAATTATTCATTTTTATTCTCACAACTGATCTAATCCTCTGCCTCTGCACTCCCCAACTCCCAGGCTGCATACCAGTACTGATGCGTGGTCTGTTAGGAACTGGGCTGCACAGTAGGAGGTGAGTGGTGGGTGAGCAAGCAAAGCTTTATCTGTGTTCACAGCCACTCCCCATCACTCACATCACTGCAGAAGCTCCGCCTCCTGTCAAATCGGGGGCAGCTTTAGATTCTCATAAGAGCGTGAACCCTACCATAAACTGGGCATGCGAGGGATCCAGGTTGCACGCTCCCTATGAGAATTTAATGCCTGACCATCTGAGGTGGAGCTGAGGCGGTGACACTAGTGTTGAGGAGCAGCTGCAAATACAGATTATCACTAGCAGAGAGGTTTGACTGCACAATAAATGTAATGTTTGAATCATTCCAAAGCCATCCCCCATACTCTGTGGAAAAATTGTCTGCCAGGAAACCACTCCCTGGTGCCAAAATGTTTGGGGACCGTTGCTCTACCTGACCTGTTTTTTCTGAGCCTGTCCTCCAGATTGTGTGTGCCTCCTTTCTGGTGTATACCATGTGGTGTAAGGGGTGGGTACAAAAACTGCAAAAGATTGAGAGGCAGGAATTATGTAAAGAGCCATGTAGATCTGGTCAGAGAAGAGTGTCCATCCTGCCAAAGGGAAGATTCCTCTTCTGACGTCATACACTTGCCTTGATCCACTTCTCTTTATTCCGTCATAGTTTTATTCCCCACTGTTACCCCTACAGTCACTCCATCTTAATCTTCTGATACCATTTTCTGAAAATGATCAGTCTTTTGCTCGGAACTCAAATTTTAAATTAATTAATCTATGTTTCTGAGGAGGCTTTTGATTTCTTACTGTATATTTTACTTCCTCCATGGGAATTGTATGTGTGAGGCCTCTGATAATCCGTGCAAGTCTTTGGAGGAGTTAGAAAAAGGTGTCCCCATTGGGCTAGATATGCCAGGGCGCACAGCATGCTGAACAGTAACCTGGCAAGTTCCATCGCCCCTTACCCGGATCCTTTGGATTCTATCAGACTGCACAGCCCCAGCAGTAGGGTCTTGTGTAACGACTTAGGACATTCTGAAACTCTTTTCTCAGAGAAACCAACTTTCATGGCTGCTGCCTTTGTTTTCACTGCTTGGTGACTATGGTATTTCATTTTGTCCCTATTTCCTTTTCCCAGGAAAGAATGTCTACAATATTAAAATTTAAGCCAACAATAGGTCACCTCCTCCTCCATGGGTAGAAATATAGATAACCGTGAATGACCGTGAGTGTTTCACTCTTCACCGTTTCACACAAAATATTCCATGATTTTCATATAGATAACACCTGATATTTAGTAGGTGATCACTAAATGTAGATTATCCCCTCTCATTCCTAAACACTGATGCTAGAAATCTACAATGGCTATGATAATCCAAATATTCAAAATTAATAAAACATTTATACTATCATGAGAGATAGGGAAGTTGAACAGAAAAAGAAATTTCAAAATAAAAATAAAATTATTTTTCTTCTCTATTTAGTTTAAGATCATATCTGAATATCTGTTTAAATGTACATGTCATATAAGATTTTTTAATTGATTAGAATTAGGTTCAAATGGTATGCAGAATTTCCTAATCAAGTTGGGAGAAGAAACTAACAGGTCAGAAATTGGAAATTAAAAGGCCTGTCTGCAAATTGAGTACATATTGTCTGTGAAATGAGCTGTGTCGTCTAAGTAATATTTTTTTATTTTTAATTATTATGAGTGCATAATTGTATATCTTTATAGGGTACATATGTTGTTTTGATACAGGCATACAATGTAAATTAATCAAATCAGAGTAATTGGGGTATCCATCTCCTTAGGCATTTATCATTTTTTGTGTTAGGAACATTCAAGTCCACTCATTTAGTTATTTTAAAGTATACCCTAACTTGTTGATTATGTTCACTTTGTTGTGCTATCAAATATTGTTTGTTTTATCTAGTTATCTAACTAAATTTTTATACCCACTAACCATCCCCACTTTATCTCCCCCTCCTTGCTACCCTTCCCAGTCTCTGGTAACCATCATTCTACTCTCTGGCTCCATAAGATCAATTGTTTTTATTATTTAGCTCCCACATATGAGTGAGAATGTGTGAGATTTGTCTTTCTATGTTTGGCTCATTTCACTTAACATAATGTTGCTTTTCTGTCTGGGTGATTGATCTGTCCAATACTAAAAGTGCAGTATTGAAGTCTCCAACAATTATTGTACTGAGGTCACTCTCTCTCCTTAGCTCTGATAATTTTTGCTTTATATATCTTGGTGTTTCAGTTTGGAGTGCAGATATATTTAGTATTGTTATATCCTCTTGCTGAATTGACTTTTTTATCATTATATAATGATCTTTTTGTCTCTTTTTATAGTTTTTGTCTTGAAATCTGTTATATGATAGAACCATAGATATTCCTGCTCTTTTCTGGTTTCTATTTGCCTGGAATATTTTTTCCATCCTTTTATTTTCAGTCTGTTTGTATTTTTATAGATTAAGTGGGTTTCTTGAAGAGAGCACATAGTTGGCTCTTGTTTTTATCCATTCGGTCACTATATGACTTTTGATTGGAGAGTTTAGTCCATTCACATTCATTGTTATTATTGGTAAGTAAGGACTTACTAGTGCCATGTTGTTATTTGATTTCTGGCTGTTTTGTGGTCCTCTCTTTCTTTCTTCCTACATTCATTCCTTCCTTCCTTCTTTCCTTCCTTTCTTCCTGTCTTCCATTGTTAAAAGGGATTTTTTCTGGTAGTATATTTTAATTTCTTGCTTTGTGTGTGTATCTGTTGTAGGTTTGTTGATTTGAGGTTACCATCAGTCTTACAAAAAACCTTTTATAATAAGTTATTTTAAACATATTACAACTCTGTTTACAAACAAACAAGCAAAGAGAAATCTTAACAGAAATTCTACCCTTTAACTCCATCCCCCTCTGCTTTTTAACTTTGTTGTTTCCATCCATATCCACATCATTTTATACTATCTATCTCTCAAAATGTTGTAGTTATTTTGGTAGGTTTGTCTTTTAGTCTTTCTACTCAAGACATAAGTGGTTTATACACTGCAATTACAGCAACAGAGTATTCTGTATTGTTACCAGTGACTTATATACCTTCAGATGGTTTCTTATTATTCATTAATGTCCTTTTCTTTCAGATTGAAGAACTCTTTTTAGCATTTCTTGTAGGACAGATCTGGTGTTGATGAAATCCCTCAGCTTTTGTTTATCTATGAAAGTCTTTATTTCTCCTTCATGTTTGAAGGATAGTTTTGCACAATATAATATTCTAGGGTTAATATTTTTTCTTTCATCATTTTGAATATGTCATGCCACTGTACTGGTCCGTGGCCTGGGGATTGGGGACCACAGAAGTAGAGGATTAGATCAGTTGTAAGAATAAAAATTAATAATTCACAGCAAGTTATTTTATGAGACACAATACCCCCTCTCTCTTGCACAGAGCAACTGGCAACCAAGCAATCAACTCCCCCACCCCCACTGAAAAAAAAAATCAAAGAGAGTCTTTTGGGAATTGAATGACTCAAGAGAAAAGACTTTTGCATTCTGCCATGGAACAATTATGGTTATAGATAAAATGAAAATGTTATTGTCCATCACAATATGAAAGTTAAAGTGATGTGGGCACTCCCTCGTGGCCGCCAGTGCCAGGTCACCCCTGAAGCCAGCCCAGTTTTACCCAAAGCCTGTGGCGACTGTTGCCTGGCTACCTATGGTTTTCAAAGCCCAAGGGCTCTTTAGTCGGCAGGTGGCAAACCCTGCCAGGACTGGGTTCTTGCCTTCAGGGTAGCACGTTTCCTTCTGGCCCAGGGTTGGTCCAGAAATAATGTCCAGGAACTAAGGCCTGGACCCAGGGGCTTCAGTAGTCTGCTTGGTACTTTATTTTACTGTGGCTGAGCTGGTACCCAAGTTGCAAAATAAAGTCCTCTGAGTTCTCCCCTTTCTTTTCCCAAGTGGAAGCAGACTCTTCCTGAGCTGCATGGCCTGGAGATGAGGGAGGGGTGATACAGGTACTGGCTTGGCCACAGCTGCTAGTGTCTCACTGGGTCACATGCACCACATCCCCATGTTGTACACTAGATCTCTTAAACTTACGCTTCCTATCTAATTGAAATTTTGTATCCTCTGATCATCTCCCCAGTTCTACCTCCCAGCCCCTTATAACCACCATTCTACTCTCTGTTTCTGTGAGTTCAACTTTTTTAGATTCCACATATACATGAGATCATGTGATACTTGTCTTCCTATGCTAGCTTATTTCACTTAATATAATATCCTCCAGGTTCATCCATGTTGACTTTTTAATTTCTACATAAAGCACTGTGCAATATTAGAAGAATATATATTACGTTCAAAAGGTCCAATAAAATATATTGGCCATGTTGTAAACTTTAACTCACATATACCTTCTATATTATTCTGTCAACCATTACATAGCAATCATTCAAACAATAATTTTGGCTTCTAGTTTATATCTATAATTATTGGGACTTACATTTTATACCAATGTAGTGTTAATGGGAAAATGATATAAAACCACAATTGATATGACAGATCAATCTGTGACTAAAACTTGTGAGCATTTTTTCTTCTTTATCAGCAACTCGGCAACTATCTGAGAATTAAGTGGTTTGCACAGTAGCAAATATGAAAAAGTCAGTGAGGATCTAACGTATGTAGAAAAATATTGAATCCGTATGTGAAAACAGTGTTCATTAAGCCATCCTGACTTTAGTGACTTTCTTTGTACATGATACTCTCATTTGAGTCAATAATTAAAAAACAATCTATTGGAAGGAGAGAAGAAAACTTTTATGACCTAACATTAGACATATTAAAAAATTCAGAGCATAAAATGATAGAAATCAAAGGGTTTGTATCATCAGTCAGCAACACAGAAACTCTTTGGGATGATGCTATAATGCAATATGTTTGACCTAATTCTCTTAAAGGCAGAAATGTTCTTGGTGCCATTATACCTGCTCTTTGGAATTTCTATCATAGTTGGAATAATCAAGAAGTGAAATTATCATGTTGTGCTTGATTGTGGACATTAACTGGAAAGAAAACTCTAAGCCCTCTGAGAATGGTCTCTATCTCAGTAGACACCCCTTCATTGCCTTTACTCAAGATCAAGACTCCAGTTAGTATCCACCCACCCTACCTCTAGTGTTCAGCTGGTAGCCCAGTCCCTACCTCATTGCAGCAGTCTAGTAGCATGCATAGGTGCTAGAGCAATTATAACTGTCATGCTGTAATTAGGGAAAACCAATTCTTACTCAGTTATATATTTTTAAATCCTCCCTGATGTCTTTCTTGGTGTTCCCATCAAGCTAAAATTTCACAGTCACAAATTTGCAATTTGGGGATTTCCAATTTCATCTCTTTTGTGTGCTCAGTTGATTTCAATCTCCCACAGAGACTTGTCTGATTCCTCTACTGTCCTAGGATATATTAGTATTATGAAGTGCCAGGGATCTACCACTTTTCCACAGATTTCTGACCAAGGCTACTTCTTTGGGTTGTTTTTTGACTCATTTTTGATTCACTATTTCATTTTAATGTTCTACAGTACTTAAAAATATATGTTATATTAAAACACCTTTAAAATCTATACACAGTGATTTCCTTATTTTAAAATCATATATGATCTTTTTAATTATTACAAAGTAGTTATGTTCATTATAGAAAAATAGGAAAAAAATACAAGCAAGATGGACAAAATATAAAATGTGCCTAATCCCACCAACCAAAAATAATTACTGTTATAATATTGTGTATATACCCATACGTTTTTTATGAAAAATGGTTTCTCCACAAATGGATGATTTTTGTAACTATTTTGTAACAATTATCAGTTAACATCACATACACATTTCTTTAAATATTCTCAACAGATTACATCTTTTTAAATGTATATAGGACTAGATTCTACCATTCCTTCTGAGAATTTATTATAGTAAAAACATTATCCCCAATTTTTAACAGTAGTCTAACATACCAGAATATAAATTTCTTCTGATAAATATTCTACAGAAACACATTACAGCTAATCACCAACCCTTATATATATCCCTGCACATTTTGGACAGTTTTCTTTATTGAAAAGACTTTAAATTTAAAATCATCTGAGTTACATATTATCTTGGCACATTAACCCCTGTGGAAATGTGTAAGACCTGTCTTCTAAAATAAATCATTTCATAAAAAGAGAGAAATGGAATAGGTCATAAACCATGCTGGTGAATTGTCAGTTGCTATTTTCTTTAAAAAAAAAATCAACAAAAACAAAAATATTCTGCATCTTTCCTGAGAGCCAACTCTTTCAATGATCACAACATTTATCTCTAATAAAGAAGTTATTTGAGGAGCATTCAGAAAAATAATAAAAGTATAATATAGAAAGCAATGTAAATAATAACTTAAACTTGCTTATTTAAGAAAAGAAATCAGTGGGGTACAGGTTTGCAAGCCTGGTAAACTAATTTACCTTCAGGTCTCACCATACATTTTTCTCCCCTAATAGGCCTCCTCTGACAGCCAAACACTTAGGTAGTTTCTGTGTTCCATGATAGCAATGAGCATCTTTTTTTAGGAGTGATTTTGTTTGTCTCTCCCTCCACTCCACTCCAGTTCTGTTAGAGAAGGCACAGTCTTTCCATTTTTGAATATTCAAAACTTACTGTGGTGCTTGAGACAAATGAAAACTTTTGTTAGGTAAATAAATCAATTCATTCATCTATTAATCAATGACATTCTGCTTTAACAATCGTCATTAGGAATATTTAACAAAGAGTAGGAAGAAAAAAACTAACATGTATTAAAATGCAATTAAATGCCAGGCTGTCTGTTCAGTCTTCATAGATTTTATCATTTCATTTTTTTCCTACTGTAATGACATCTTAAATTATCTCACATTTTCATAAATAATTATTAACTAATAAAAACATGCAGCAACTTACATGTAATAATAGATTCTTTTTGTATGATATAATTAAAATGTTTATATAATTTTTGCATATTCATATTTATGCATGTATATACATATACACAGAGTACTGAGAAGTTATTATTTATAAAAATACTTCTAAAAAACAAGAAGCAAAATATCTTGCAACTCTAAGAATCTAATTTATATTTCACATATGCTGTAGACACAGCTCAGAAACTCAGATGTGATGCTTATGAATATTTATAAAGTATAATTAGCTTGGAAAATGCTGCTTCATCACCTGTTCTGATATCGTTGACGTGCTTCAATAACTTACTAAGCAATGCTGGAAAAGGGTTTCTCCAAATTTCAGTGAGTCAAAACTATTTTTTTCATCCGTAACATGTTAGTGTTTTCCATTCCCTTATCATAAGAAAAGGCTGTCCTTTAAACCTGAATTGTTGGCAGACTGCTTATAACTGACAGTTGTATGCCATCAGCTCTTTACTAATATTTTAGAGAGCTTCTTGAAACATTGAAGCCTGTCTTATTCCTCCATATCTCCTGAATCCAAACTTCTCAATTCCACAGCCCTTGCCTGGGGTGACTGCTCTCTTTTCTCTGCAAAAAGCACATGATATTCAGAAATGCAAGAAGATAGAAAATGAGCAAGAAGGAGGTCTAATCAGTAGATGGTTTTCAGTCAGGACGCAGTTGTGTTGCCGAATGAAGGTGCATGTGTCCTATGGAAGATAAATAAGTTGACAACCATCCAGCCAGACTAATTAGAAAAAAAATCAAGAAGGTGATCAATTACCAATATCAGGAATAAAATAGGTAAAGTCACTACAACTTTTGCAGGTAGTAAAAGACATTAAGAGAATGTTATGAACAACTTAATGCCAGTAATTCAATAATTTGGATTCTTTGAAAATCATAAACTACCCCAAACTGATTCACAAATAAATAACCTGGATAGTTCTACATTCATTAGAGAATTGAATTTATAGTTAAAAACCTTCTCACACACAGCCACACACACACACAAATTCAGTTCCAGATGACTTGTGAATTCCACCAAACATTTAATAAAGAAATAATAAATTCTCCCAGAAAATTGAAGGTGAGAAAATACATCCCACTTCATTCTGTGAGGCCAGTATTGTTCTGATACCAATACCAGATAAGGATATTTCAAAAAAAGAGAATTATACACCAATATCCCTCATTAATATAGATGCAAATTTTTTTTGCAAAGTTATAACAGATCAAATCCAACCATTTATTAAAAGGATTATATGTTATCACTGTTAGGTTAATCCCAAGAATGTAAGATTGGTTTACTATTTGAAAATCAATCAATGTAACTTACCATATTAGGAAACTAAAGAAGCAAGCTATACAATCACCTCAATTGATGCAGAAAAAGCATTTAACAAAATCTAGCATCTATTCCTTAAAAAATTCTCAGCATACTTAGAAGGGAATTTCATCACCTGATAATGATAAAAATTGATTTTTTTAAAAAACTTACAGCTTAATAGTAAAAGATTGGATGCTTTCTTCTTAAGGTAAAGAACAAGGCAAGGATGTCTACTTTCATCACTTCCATTCAACGTTGTACTAAATATTTTAGCCATTGCAATAGACAAAAAAAAAGAAATAAATGGCATCCAGATTGGAAAAGAAGTACAACTGTCTTTAATCACAGATGCTATGGCAGTCTAAGAAAATTCAATAGGATCTATTAAAAAAGCTACTCGAATAAGAGAGTTTATACATGTTATAGGATATGACATCAATATGTGAAAATCATTCATATTACATACTGGCAAAGAGAAACTGGAGGTTGAAATTACAAGAATGCAATTTATAATAGCATCAAAAATATGAAAGACTCATTCACTGACTAATACTGAGAGAAATTAAAGAATACCCAAATAAATCAAGGTATATACCATGGTCATGGATCAGAAGTTTCAATATTCTTATAATGATAATTTTATACATATTGATCTACACATTCAATAAAATCCCAATAAAAATACTAGAAAGCTTTTTTCTAGAAATTGACAGGTGTATTTTAGAATTCATATGGAATTGAAAAGAATAAAAATGTTGGAAGAGTTACACCACCTGACCTTAATACTTACTATAAAGCCATAGTAACCAGATAGTGTTGTATTGGTATAGTATTAACAAATAAATCATTAAAACAGATTAATAGTCAAGTTATAGATCCAGATACATATGATCAATTGATTTCTGACAAAAGTACAAAATTAACTCATCTATTCAACAAATACTACTAGAGGAATTGGATATCCATTTGCAAAAAAATGAGCTTCAGTCTGTATCTTGTACCACATTCCAAAATTAATTTAAAATAGATCCTAAAATTAAGTGTATAACATAAAAATATAAAACATCTAAAAATATATGAGAAATCTTTGTGATATTGGGTAAAGCAAAGATTCTTAGATACAATACCAAAAACATGATCCTCAAAAGGAAAAAAATTGATACATTAAACTTCACCAAAGTTGAGAATTTCTTCCCTTCAAAAAATACTTCTAAAAAGTGAAAAGACAAGCCACAAACTAGAAGAATATGTTTTCGTATTACACATCCAAAAAATGGTTTGTATCCAGATTATGCATAAATATCCTTCAAAACTCAATACTAAGGATAACCCAATAAAAATTAAACAAAAGATTTAAGCAGATACTTCACCAAAGAAGATAGCATATAAGCATGTGAAAAGATTATTAGTCATTAGAAAAAGTCAAACTAAAAACCAAAATGATGACCTATTAGAATGTCTGAAATTTAAAAAGACTGTACCACATATTAGCAAGAAGGTAGGCAAATGGAATTCCCATGCACTGCTGGTGGAAATTTAAATAGTGCAAATACTTCAGAAAACACATTGGTAATTTCCTAAAAACTTAAACATACACTTACTATATGATCCAAAAGAAATGATGGCATATATTCATATGAAGATATGTGCACAAATGTGTACACATCCATATGATGAAATACTACTGTCAATAAAAAAGGGATCAAATATTGACAGACACACAACATGAATGAATGTCAAAATTACATTGAGTGAAAGAAGCCAGACAAAAAAAGGGCACATGTTAAATAATTCCATTTATATAAAATTCTATAAAACGCAGACCTGTAGTGATGGAAGGCAGACAGGTGTTTGTCTGGGGATGGAGGGAAGACAGGAAGCATGAGGGAGGAATTACAAAGAAATGATGGATGTGTTCTCCACCTTGATTGCCGTGATGGTCTCATGGGTGTACATATGTCAAAACCTATTAACTTATAAATTTTAAGTATGTGCAGTTTATGCCTCAATAAAGCTGTTGAAAAGTATTAAAAAGTAGAAAAAGTTAACACTGATCATCTCTGGTCATGGTCCCTCAATTATTTCCACAGCTCAGACTTTAGCCTCTTACAGTGCTGTGTGGCCCATCCCCCTCTTTTCTCTCTCCCCTCTTCCCTTTTCTGTCTTATTCTTAGTAAACCAACTCCTCTCCCTCCCTTAACTCCAGGCCTCACTTTACACATCCAAGGTTAGCTTTAAAATTGTGATTTTTAAATGCTTGTCAGATCATGTTTTAAAAATAATACATATTTTATAATAAAATAATTGTTTAATATAAAATAATTTTTATTGAAATGTATTCACTCCCAGAGGCTATGGGGAAAGCTTTTTTCTTTTTTCTCTTATTTTTTTTTCCAGTTTTATTTAGTGTTATAAATAATACATATTATCTTGATGATGCAAGAGTACCAACCTTAGTTATTTTCCTACAATGATGTTGACATCCACTGAGACCTACTTACCCCTGTGCATTTTACCCCTAAATTGATTTAGACTCCTGAGCTTTATTTACAATTTTTTTCTCTTTACTTTTTAGAGTTTTCTCTTCTCTTTCCTCATTGTCAGATAGATTGTCAGCTGACACTTCTGCTGTGTTCATGTGTCTATTTAGAGAATCTTCACACCACCCTGTGATTTCCTGATTCTAATCTGTTTTGATTCAGAAAAGCTATAACCAAGGAAGTAAGAATAGTGTGTAAATTTGGAACAAAGATAGAATCCAAGTAGGTAACAAGAGGCTTACTTTTCTGAGTAAAATGCATTGGATTTGTGCCATTAATTTTGACACTGTTACTTTTTTTCCTGAAATAAATGATACTTATGTGAAATTACTGTATATAATTCCCAAGAGAAACTGTAGCACTAAGAATTCCTGTGTTCCCAGTGGAAGACATCATCAATTTTCCATAGAATAATTTGCCAAGGTTGTCTTTTGTAAGAATTATGTACAATATCCCTTTTTATTTATGTAGATGTTTGCAATATGTCCTTTTGTAGATATCATAGTATTGTACAATCAATCTGTTCTGTGAGCAATAGATTATTTAAATGAAAGCTGTTGGACTAACACATTAAAATAAATTTGACCACAGCAGTACCAAGTTCTATAATCTTTCCTAGTTTAATGCTCAAATAATGTGACTGATAAAAATGATGTAACTAAGGCACTGCAGATGTCATTAAAGAGTGTTATGTCTGGGATAAGCTGAGTTCAGATTTATTACTTCAACAGTATTTAGCATTCTCTAGCCCTTCTTGCACCCTGCAGTACTTTTCCAATTTAAAATTTACACATAAGATCCTGTTTGATTTATCTCTTAGTATACATGACTTATGTAATGATTGCTGAGGAGCAAACACTATTAAAATGGGTAACTAGACATTCAAGTTAAACATTCCTTTTCCATATCATTCTATTATCTTTGTGTCACCTTTTTTAATCTAAGCCTCAACAAATACATCTTTGCCAGGAGATGATTGTGGCTCAGAGATTGTCATTTATAAGATTGTGTTTTGCCATAGTACTTTGAGATGCATTTTAAAAAGGAGCAGTGTTCTTCCTCATTTCAACCTCTAGGGGATACAGGAAACTCTCCCCACTTACTCTACAACTAGAGTGAAGGTGCTGAGGGATAAAACCAGTGGATGTTTTTAGTTCTTAATTTGCTTGACTTCTGTGGCACTTAATCATACCGACCAGTTATGTCCTTGCAACACTGGCAGCCATCGTGCATTGAGTCACTTCTGTGTCTCTTACTTTCCATAATGTCTCGCTCTCTTAATTTCTCTTTTTTCTCTCTAAAGTCTCAGCCACCTGCCAATTCCACTTTCTCTGCCTGCCCCTTAAACATTGAAGTTCCTGAGAATTCTGTTTTGGACCTACTTCTCATCTCCCAATAAACAGTCTCAACTTTAATTACCAACCATGTGCTGGTAATTTGCTGATAAGTCTAAATCTGCAGCCCTGAAATCTTTCTGAAATAAACTGTGTGCCAGCTGCTTTCGGGATACCTCCAACTCATTTTTCTGTGGTTTTAGATATGTGACACTTCTTTTTCTGTCCACAGGCAATAGGTCCTCAGGGTTTATTAAAGGAAGATGCCAAAGGCTCTCTTCAGAAAAGCTTCGGGGTTCTTAATGAAGCCAAGAAGTTAGCAAATGATGTAAAAGGTTAGTGTGGCCAATTTTTTTTCTAATGTTTCGTTTAATTGCATTGTAATTGGTGGGATATTCTATCACACTGTTGGAGAATTTAATTGTTTTAGCATGATTTTATGATTATTCTGTAATCTGGATTTAATGCATGTGAACTTTCTTACCAGTTTTACAAAATTTTGTCTTCACATCTCATTTTGCATTGACTATATTTCATAATTTTTAAGCCTAATTTCTATAGCTTCACTTCACCTATGTCTAAAGTATAGTAACTCTTAGTGTGGTAAGTTTTTAAGAGTACCAAACTCCACTGTTTTGACTTCAGAAATGAAAGTCACAAAGGAATGAGTCAGGCTGGTGTGGTATAAATGTCATTGTTAAACTTTCAATTTTGTTAGTGGGTCCCATTTTCTGAAAAATTTCCAGACCTTTTTAATATATTTTTCTCTTATATTTTATTCCTAATTTAAGGATCAAAGTACATAAAATATCTACCCTGATACATTATGGGTTTCGTGTTAAGAATGTATTATGGAACGTGACTGCTCTCTATACAAGCTGTTTTGTTTATTATTTTGTTCAAGTATCTCTTGTTTCTATTGGAATTGCTTCCTGTTTCTCCCTCCAGTTTCATTTCTTACCATTTTCTGGCTTGTATCCATCTCCCAACCTTACCTAAATATTCATGGTCCCCCCAAAACATGCTACTGTGTTAAGATTAATGTTTTCGCAGTGTTACTCCTTCTCCTTAGAATGCCTCATCCTCCATCCCTCTTCTTTATCTAACTATCTTCTACCAGACCTTCTAGATTTAGCTCCAATGTCATCATCTCCAGGAAACCTAATACTATGTCTCATTTATATGCTCCCTCTCTCAGTATACCTTTCTCATAGATTTGTCAAACCACTGCAACCACGGAATACTTAATATTCTGTCTTCTTTTATTTTTATTTTTTTACATTTTTTATTGATACATACTAGATGCACATATTTTTAGTATTCCATTTTCTTGAAAAAAAACACAGGATCTTTTTAACTTTGTATTTCTAGTGTATATCATAGTGACTAGCTCAAATTCAGAAATAATTGTTTTTTAAATAAAGAAATGGTGTTGGTCTTTACTTATCTTACATATCTTAGAAAAAAAATAAGTTTAAAAATCATTTGTATTGGTGCCAGGCATGGTGGCTCACATCTGTAATCCCAGCACTTTGGGAGGCAGAGGCAGGAGGGTTGCTTGAGATCAGGAGCTTAAGAGCAGCCTGGGCAACATAACAAGACCCGCATATCTACAAAAAAAAATGTTTTAAAAATTAGCCAGGCATGGTGGCACATACCTGTAGTCCCAGATTCTTGGGAGGCTGAAGCAGGAGGATTGCGTGAGCCAGAAGTTTGAGGCTGCAATGAGTTATGATTACACTACTGCACTCTAGCCTGGGCAACAGAGTAAGACCTTGACTCTAAAAAATAAATAATTATTGGACACAGCCAAAGCATTCCTGAGAGGAAAGTTTATTTCCATAAATGCCTGTATCCAAAACTCAAAAAGATCACAAACAGACAACCTAAGAATCGACTCAAAGAATTGGAAAAAGAAGAACAGACTGACCCCAAACCCAGCAGAAGAAGGGAAATTATTAAGATCAAATCAGAACTAAATGAAATTGACAACAGGGAAACTATATGAAAGATTAATAAAACAAAAAGTTGGTTCTTTGAAAAACTCAACGAAATTGACACGCCTTTGACTAAACTGACGAAAAACAGAAAAGAAAAATCCTTGATAAGCTCCATCAGGGAAAAAAAGGAGAAGTTACAACTGATGCCGTGGAGATTCAAGATATAATTTATGAATATTACAAAAACCTTTATGCACACAAACTGGAAAATGTAGAGGAAATGGGCAAATTTTTAGAAACACACAGCCTCCCTAGGCTCAACCAGGAAGAAATAGAATTCCTCAACAGACCAATATCAAGGACTGAAATTGAAACAGCAATAAATAACATTCCATTGTCAGTCTTGGCGGCCTCACAGACACCCACATCACCCTGAGACTGCGGGCTTCCCCCAGGTCAGCTGCACAAACAGCAGTGCTCCCCAGGCTCCCTGCCACCCCACGGCACTGTCGTTCGCCAGAGGAGGGGCAGGTCCTGCACTAAAGAGGTTGCTACTTGGTGCGGCCTGGAAGTGCTTATCAGCCTTTGAAATTCAAACATAGGAACCTAGGAGCCTCGTAATTTGGGGAAAATCTGAAGTTCTCTTCATTCCTACAATGTAAAGTCCTCTCCTGGCAGTGTCCAGACTTGCTGGTTCTCCAAACACGTGTTTGGAAAGCACGTTAAGTATCTTACCTGAATTAGCCTGTGCGATCAAATCTGCTTTGGTTTTCCTAGCCCAGGAGTTGTCCTATGGAAGTCTGGCTGGAACAGCAAACAGTTATTATAGAAAATCTTGTTTTCTTGCTTCCTAACCCTAATATCACATTGTCTCACAAATCTTACTGCTTATACCCAGAAGAAAATGTGAAGTATGGGCAGTGGAAATTACAGAGATCTAATGTAATTTGGTTTATAGGTGAAAGTGTTCATCACACATGCTATCTGTCTAACCAAAATAAAGTACTTGGAAATGTTTTCTGACCTCTACAACTTTTTATATTAAGGAATAATACCTCATCTTATGGAGTGAAGATTATTTACTGTAAGCATCATCTAAGTTGACAGCTTGTCAATAATTGCTTCAAAATAAAACTGACTACTCCCATGGAGGGGAATCAGTGATCATTTTCCTGCTTCACAGACCCCTAGAATATGCTGGCTATGATATTAACAAAGTAGATATGCTAATTTTCAACCAGAGATAATATAAATATATTTACGAGTTGCTGATACTAATTGTGTCATTTGTTTAAATTTATAGTTTAAAGTAAACTATATGAGCTTCAAATAAATACACGTGTATTTTAACAATAGAATCATTTTGAAATATGAGGTTTCCAGGAAGTGTCCAAGAAAAAGGTAAGCCTTTCTGAACAGCTTTACAGAAAGAAAAGATGGAAACAAGGCATTGCTGGGAAATAGTTCTTTGAATCCGTCTCACCTTGCAGTGTGAGGAGCGTACTCTGCATTCGGGTCTCGGTGACACTCATCGTGTGACCATTGGAGGCCCTAAGAAAAGGCAGGGGTTGCATTTAGACTCATTGCTATCAATCACAAAACTGCTCTAGACCCAAAAGACCAGGGAGTTGAATTGAGAAGTAGCCACCCTATCCTGCTGAGGAGTAGCTAAGTTACGAACTACAAGAGCATTTTCCCTGAATGCTTCCAAAAATGAAGACACTACAGCCAGCCAGCGCGAAGCTCCGTGCGCAAGGCTGGGACTGTCTCAGGGACAGTCATGGCTTTAAGGGATTTCGAGTGAGCAGCTGGCAAGCTGTAATGGTTTGAAGGCACCTGAGAGAAAATACTTTGAAATAAAATATATTTATTTACTTTTTAAACGTATGTATTTGATTCTTTCATTTGTTTTTGCTCATTCTTAACTTACTCTTTCAATTTATACCCAAAGATATCAGGGAAGAGATTTAACATCCATGCTATACATCACTGAAAAAGAGGTAAAGACCTGACCCTAAAGGCAAAATAAAAGTAGAAAAAATTAGGACCAGGGATGAAAATAATATCCAAAATAAGCCACGTATTTCTGAAAGTACCACAATTCATCAATAGTTTGGCCTTGAACTTTGTGGTAGTCAGTGCAAAGAAGAAAAGGCAGAGCGGGATGCGACTCAGAACTTTCATGGGGGAAAATTAACCACCGAGGACATTGAGACACTAAGACCTGAGACTTAGTTCTTCTCCAGCTCCTGCTCATTGGACAAGTCTGTCTTGATGCTTTGCAATTATTCTAATGCTACGTCTTTAAAAAAAACCCAACAATTGTTGGGATAATATGAAATTCATGCCCCAGGTTGTCATTTCTGCTGCTAAGTGTTCTCAGCAGAAGGTACAGAGAAGACTGTCAGAACCACTACCACCTGGCAAACCAGTGGCAGCAGGTGTTCCCTCCACCTGGCTTCCCTGAGTCACGGCCGACTCAGGGTTCATTGCTCACCCCGGTTAAAGGGTAGCAGACATGATTTGATTTGACTCTTTTACGTTCTTATTTATCATTCATAATCTGGATAATGAAATGTACATGAATATTGCATGACTATGAATGGATATTATAAAGATACTCCAATGTTGGTATAGTGAAAGAATAGATAAATAATTTAGGAAGAAGTACTACTTTAAGGGTAAAATTGGAGCCAGAGGGGGAAAAGATTTACAGTCACTAATTAGCTTTAGTGTGTGTTTCCCCCCACGTACATAATGAAATATTTCTGTGGCAAAATCAATTGTTTCTACAACTCATTAAAGCTGATTACTTCTCATACTTCTTGAACAGGGGCCGGTGCATTTGGAGACGTGTGCTCCCCTCCTGCGGCCCCCCTCCTTGCACTTCAGAGTTTCCACATGGACCCTCATGCCCTCTCCCCAAGGGCATGTCAACTGCAAGCAGGTGCGTGCTGTTGGTGAAGCTCCAGACTGTCAGCACTGCCGTGGATGCAGCCACGTTTGGAAGCCAACCTCTTTTCTGTCCCAGGTGGCCTCACTCTCTTGCTAGACTTGGTGTCTGCTGTCCCAGGTGAAGCCACCACACCCAGTACTTGCTTCTCCGTGGTCCAGCCTGACGCACGTGGAGGTTAAAATGCTCATGTAATGGAGCTGCTGTCATTCCTGTGGGTGCGAGGAGGGAGGGTCTACTCCTCAAGTGAAAATGTGCACAAAGCACCGACTTAGCTCTATCCCCGTTAGCTGGCTTCACACTAATACCTTTATTTTATACATGTAATATTAATAGAAAACTCTGTAGCCAGAAAAATGAACTACAAATGCCAAGGGTTTCTACTTCCTAACCTTGCTTTGATTACGTAATGCTCACAGTTCCGAACCGGCACCAGCACCCACAATGGAAGAACCCTTAGACTCAGGAACACCTCGGCGGAGAGCACTGACCAGCCGACCCTCTGCATGGAGTAGGACCCCTCCCTGCCTGGTCCCACTTCACTCCAAGTGAGGACAGCAGTCAGTGGTCTCTGGTCTCTTTCGGTCCTGGACCTCCCAGGACACCCCTGCACACACACCCATGGGTAGGGGGCCGGTGCAGGCCGCCGTGCAGTGCGGAGGTCATGGCTTATGGTGGATGATTGACCTCTATGGATGATGGCCAGCTACACTGTATCTCTTTACCTCTTTAAAGTTTTAAGAGAGTCACTATGATGAAGGGCAAAACCATGTTTTCAGTCTGTGATCACTCCCTATTCAGAAACCATGTGTCCCACAATTGCAACATCTGTCAGGGGAGCATTTTAATCCTGTCTTCACAAGTAGCCTCGCACCCGAGAAATCCCTTCCCACATAAGTACATTATCCAACTGCAGGAGCACTTCTAAAGAACCTACCTCCGTTACCGTGCCCCCAAGGCTGACCGAGCTCGTAGTGCCCGAGTGAGATCCCCGCTCTGGGGCAGAGGAGCCCGCGTGGGAATGCCGGCCATCGTGGCCTAAGCACCCCTTGTCTCTCAGTTCTTCTGACAAGCGGGAGACAAATATGGACGCTACATTATAAAATTTCTATCAATATTAAAGAACTTTGCCATATAACACACCTTAAACTATGCTTGGCACAGAACAAGTTCTCAAAAACATTTGTTTTTATGACGATTGTGATTATCATTATGATTACCATTTACTGAAAGGCAGTAAGTCCTGGGATTACCCTGACCCAGTCTCTCAAACCGCGGAGAGAAACCTATGCATTTCTCCTCATCTTTATTAGCCATGCATATCTGACAACAGTCTCTCCGTAAATCTATCACTGAAATAAAATTCAGGGTGCCCTGAACTTGAGTCCTGTGCATAGGTAACCCTTAGCCAAATTGTACTCTGCTGGGAAATGAACATAAATCCTAATTTTTCATACATAAATATCAGGGCGCAGGAGTCCTCTGGCTTAGTGTGTGGGGCTGGTAATCAGTTTCCTGAAGCAGAGCCCTTCAGTCCCTGATCCAGGAAGAGCGATTGTCCTGAAAGCTTCCCAAGGCTGTGGGAAACTCGGACTCCACTGTTGGCCTTTTTTCATATAGCGCCACCTCTGCATTCTTGGAGGGAGGATGCTCCTGCCACACGCACAGTTTCCCTTTTGAATGCCTTCTCGCGCTCTGCACTTCAGTGAGTCTCTCAGCTCCACGCTCTCGGGACTTGACGGTCATTCCTCTCCACTCGGGATCTCTGGTGCAGACCTTGGTGGTGATGACGCAGCTACAACTTCCTCCTCGCACTGTTGGCATCATCTGACCACAGCACCTCGCATATCCCCGGCAAACAGAAACTGAGCTTATTCTTATCTCGTTGTCAATAATACCTCCAAGATAGGTGAGGCTGGACTGGCCACGGAAAGGCGGCAGCGTGGCTGCTGGGGAGAGCCGCATGCTGCCAGTGCACTGGCCCGCTGACCGCCGCGTCTTAGCAATGTCCCCGCGCCTCAATGCTTCCCTCTCTCCTTCCACAGCAGAACAGGGACTTCAGTTCGTGTGCCTGGCCTGCCTCCTGCCAGTGATGGCAATTAAGGGGTTTGTAACGGCTTCGTCCATTCATTTTGCTGCTCCCCAGCAAAGGCGTCTAGTGACCTGGTTCCAGCTGTCCTGAGGAAAGTGTTCAGCCTCCACCTCACATCGTACTGGCCTCCCATCAGTCACAGCTGTCCTACAAACAGGAGGAATCTAATGGAGCTAAGCAGAAAAGGGATTTATTAAAGGATACTAGGTAGCTCAGACAATCTTCAAAATATTCTAAATCAGAGAACCAAATTTAGGAGCAGTACTAATAGGAACGCCCTGCAGAAGTCATCCAATCGGTCCCACTGGCCTGTAGACACTTTGCAATGAATAAGACATATTTTCTAGAAACTCAAAGACTTGAACTTGGTTCCACGAAACACCTGTTTCTTATGATTCTTTGCAGCCTAAGATCTCTGTTCTTCCATAAAGACTCCTTGCATCAGTGGGGAAGAATTTGACGGGCCTTCGGGCACTCTGAGATTGACAGGCAGGGCACGGTTCATGAGCCCTGAGCAGAATTTGTGATGTTTGCTTTCTTCTCTGCACAGGGTGCTCAACTTCTTAACTTGCTTTCTATGTAAAGGAATTTATTATCTGATCTGAAAAGCACCTCTTATCAAGAATAACTTGTTTTAAGCTTTGTGAACATTTCCTTTTGAACTAACTGTAAACTAACAGTTGTGTACTGGACCCAACTTTTCTGGCTCATCTCATTCTAGCAACCTTGCTGTACAGTATCCCATGTTCTCTCTTCCCAAGTCCTAGGAATTT
The DNA here is from genome assembly GCA_963575035.1 of Avahi laniger. Lineage (NCBI taxonomy): Eukaryota > Metazoa > Chordata > Mammalia > Primates > Indriidae > Avahi > Avahi laniger. The sequence goes on along the minus strand of CAUYSK010023711.1, from coordinate 70,407 downwards.
GTCTCTGCTGGGGCTGTTCTGAATGACTTCACAGGACAAAGTCAGTTAAAGATCTTGGCAAAGGGGAAATGTCCACCAGCATAAAAAGATTTCGGGGACTGAGATAACCAGAGAAACAACCATGGTTTTTACACAATAGATGATGATGACGATGATGATGATGATGATCAGATGAGTGATAGAAAGCATTTTACAAGTTTTACCTCGATTAGATGCTCTGTAGATGCCATCTGGAAACACACTGATTTTATCAAGAGTTACTTACACGTCACAAATACTGTACAGTAAATATCAGGAGGATATTTTTCAATGGAAAGTGGTCCTTAGAGATCGTTTTCAAGTGACGATACTTGGCAATGAAATATAGGTGTGCAAATTTACTAGACACAGGAAGATAGCATTTTTAACAAATCACAGTGACAGAAAGATGGCATTTTTAACAAAAGACATGAAGAATTATGAAGAATTATTTTAACATGAAGAATTATGACATTTGACGTGAAAGTTCATCTAAATTACTTTATTTTCCATAAAATAAAGTAATGCCTCCCTAGTTAGTTTTATAACCACGTTATGAAGTATGCACTTCATTAAGATTTCATAAATCATATTATGGAAATATAATAGCAATTAAACCTTATAAATATATTTTTGGTAGACATTATTGTTTTAGTGAAGACTTACTCTATTAAAATTTATGTTCCAGAGCTATATTCATCTACTTGATATATTAGTTTAGATGCTATAAGACAAGATGAGGTTGCATATATTACATTTCTAATTATTTTTCAAAATCTTTTAATTTAGGAGGAATACCAAAAGGTATGCAAATATATACTTTCTGAGATTTCCCCAACATTAAACTGAAAATCCATTGAGTAAAATTTTCCAGTGTTTTTTGAGAAATGATTATCCTCTCTGTGAAACTGAACTTCTAATGAATTAGGTAAAATTATTGTTGCCACCCCTCCCATAAATATTGTAAAAAGAAAATAACTTTACCAGAGTGTGCCTTTGATGACTTCCTTTTTCCCTGTGTAGGTATTACTCTCTTTGCTGGTAGAGTTTATAATTTATTGTTAAAATATGTGCAAAGAAAGCATAAAAGGTCCAATCTTACGTTCTGATATCTTTAAAGATGAAATCAAGATTTCTTATATCTAGTCCGGGGAATTATGAATAAAAATGAGTATCTGACAATGAAATTAATGTCATGGTATCTGAATATGACCTTTCATTCCTGCACTCACGATTTAATTGAATTCATTCACGATTTAATTGAACTAGACATTAATTCCAATTTTATAGTTTCATAGATAAGGAGACTGGGATTTAAAAAGCTGAAGTGATTTATTTAAAGTTATGTGACAAACTATTGGCCAGTCAGGTTTGTGACTTTTCCTCAGGTGAACAGGAAACCTAGAGAGTTCCAGGGAGCATAGAGCCAGACAAATATTAGGTGCCTGTCTTGCCAGACTTGGGGCAAAGTATGAAAGTTTAAGAAGGTGTAAATATGTTCTACCATCATTGGAACTATAGGAGAGTATACACACACACATATATGTTTACATATCTACATATATGTACCACTGTATCAGCATATTATATTAATAACGAAACATGCACAGAAATACATTTTTAAAGGATGCTTTAGAATGACTATATGTATATTTCTTGCAACACATAATCATTTTGTGTGTCGCTGGGTTGTACATCCCCCATGTGCAAGCTATTATCATGGGCCATCATGCGGTATTCATCTAGAATTTTTGTATCCGAGGTATAGGACAGTGTATTAAGCCAAGAATAATTTATTTCTTTGATTGGACACATTTTTCTCAATGTGATACCTAATATCTTCAAACGATAAATGCTACTGTTGACAAGGTTTGCAAATATCATAGGCATCTCAGAAAAAAAGAAAATGCAATCTTAAGAGTCATCCTACTTTACTCTCGTTATTGTGATTTGGAAGTGATGAGCCAGGCCTTTGTAAACCAAATTACAAAGAAATAGAATAGTGTAAGGGAAATACGTTTTGACATATCTAATAATAACATCAATTTCTTAACAAAACCTCTTAGGAAATAAATTGGTTCACTGATTTTTTTCAGTAAATTTGGAATATAAAATTATAAAGTGCTGATCAATTGTTTTAGAAAATTAACAAGCAAAATTATAGCAAAACTTGGTAATGCATGTTATTTTAATGTGCGTTTTGGTTTCTAACTCCTTCGGTCCCGGTGATTTAACACAAATAATGTTAAGCCTCTCAGCTCTGACATCCGCGAGGGAGCAGCGGATTTCTCCTGTCAAACCCGGCTGCCGCAGGCTCTGCCGCGCTCCTCCAAGCGCACACCATCTGTGTCCTTAGTGAAGCCAGAGCCTCTGGCCTCCTCAGTCTTGGCTCCTCTCTTTCCTGAAATTCGGGATGAATACCCGTCCCTATTTACACTGCGTTTTATTTCGAAAGTGTCCTGGTTTGCGCACTCAATGACACGATTACTCTTGCCGTCTCCAGATTCATTCCTTCCCCAGCCCTGTGACCGCGCCCTAGGGAACGTCTGCCTTAACTGTCCCGTCCTCCTTCTGGCTTTGTCACCGCCAGGGCTCGAGCCTCTGTCATCGTGAAGTTGAACTGGTGCCGCCTACTGTCCGCTCTGCATCCAGTCTCCTTCCTCTCCCCCATTCCGGAAGCAGCATCCAAAGCGATCGCCACCAAATGAAAACCGCCTCCCTCCCAGCGTTCCGTGACCTAGCAAGGCCAGCGTCTCCCCGGGGCCACTCCGCGGCTCCCTTCCTTTGTACGCAGCGTGCTCACAGGGCCAGGCCTTGCTCTGATCCGGCTAATTCGCTGATTCCCAGGAGCCTCTGCCTTCGGGTCTCTCTTCCGGCTGCTGCGGGATTAGCCCTTTCTCAGAATTCCTGCCCTGGAACAAATGCGGTTCCCGGGAGCCTTTCCTCACCACCCGGCACGTAGGGCTGGCACCTGTGCCCCGCGCCCACGCCCTGGCTCTGTTGCGTCAAACAATGTCCAGCACGTTCTATAGCACACACATTATAAATATGTGCTAATGAAAGACCAAAGCTGATATTTATAAAATCACATGTAAAAGTCATTTTTATTACTTATTATAAAATGTCTCCTGATATAAAATAGTCCAAAAAAGTCTTCCAAATCACAACATAGTTTGCAAAAACTATAAAAAGAATAAGCCTCATCACTCCCCTCGAAATTCAAGCCTTGAAATAATATTCACTACATTTCACAGAGTGATAATGACAATGTTAATGTTATAATAAAAAGTAATGTAACTGCTGTGGTTGATCCTTCACAAACTTGAATGTCAAAGAAATGCCTGTTTATTTTCTCCACATCAAAATAAATCACACTTCACGCCAGCGTTCTGCTCTGATGGCAGTAATTTCAATTACAATCATTTTAGCTACCTGTCCTTTATCAAGGTTGAGCATTGTCTGAGTGGGGAGTTAGGGGTGTTTGCAGTTGCCCAGGACACAAGGTCTGGGCTCTGACCCAGCGTGGCCAGCACCGACTGTGCCAGGGCACACAGTCTGAAGCTGAGGCTCCCCTCGCCCATGTCAAGCTCGGTGAGTCACCCTTCCTCGCTCCACCAGCCCCACTGCCCAGCTCACCACCTTCCTGTACAAGCTCGTCAGCCAGAGCCCTCAGAAGGCCTGCCAAGCACTCCAGGATGTCAGGGAGCAGCATGTGGTCCCTGCTGTGTGGAACACCTTCCTTTCCCATCCCATTTCCACCTCTACTACCGCCTCCTTGGGATAATCTCCTCAGATGTTGCAAGAAACTGAATCAGGGCTCATACCTGTAATCCCAGCACTTTGGGAGGCCAAGGTGGGAGGATCACTTGAGGCCAGAGGCTCGAGACTAGCCTGGGCAATATAGTGAGACCCCATCTCTACAAAAAAGAAAAGAATTAGCTTGGTGTGGTGGTTTGCCCCTGCAGCCCCAGCTACTCCAGAGGCTGAGGCAGGAGGATTATTGCTTGAGGCGTGGAGTTTGAGGTTGCAGTGAGCTATGATGACATCACTGCATTCCAGCCTGGGTGACAGAGCAAGACCCTGTCTCAAAAAAAAGGGAGAAAGAGAGAAAAGACTCAACAAGAAAGGCAGCACTTTCTGCCCTGTCACTAAAAGCTCCACATTGACAGAAGTCTGTAGACTTCGCCTATTCTCCTTTGGCAATGTGTGTTCCTGAACCCGTCTCAGAAGAATGACTAAAATATATACACTGAAAAAAGAAGCAAATTATATTAAAATACAATTTAAAAAGTGCTTCTTTATTAACCACATTAAATAAGATCTATTAATGGGATTACTAATCACCATGATTTAATTAAAACCACTTAATAAATACCATAATCACAGTAATGAGCAAAACAATATTTTGACATATCTGTAATAACTTTATGTAAACACTAAAATATTTAAAATTTTTGTGGTTTTATTGGTATGTCAAAGCTACCGTGTTTTTGATTTATATCCTTATTTGAAAAAGTGCTAAATTTCGATGAGAAGTTAGTAAAACTGAAGACATATTTTTTCTTACCCAAGTTCACACACCCCCACCACCCCAGTTAAGAACCTAACTTACCAAACGCTGGTCATAACATCTGCACTGTGGTGAGAAGTTTCTCTCAGGAAAAGCAATCCTGGCTTATTCTTGAAGATACAGTTTGCGGCACAGTCGAGCATCCTCCCTCTCCAGGTGCGCGTTCTCGTCCGCGCGCCCACTGAGAACCTCACCGCCCTTGCACTGCCCAGCGCAGCTCATCTGCACCACCAGTTCCAGCAAACACAGCGTTTCTTCTAATGTGACAGCGGAGACTTTCCTAAGCTCAGATTTAGATTATGTACAGGAACGTGAGCCCCCTCACGGATGAATAAGAAGAGGTCAAACTCACTCAGAGCTTCACCTGCTCCTTGTGAGCTGAGTAGGAGCTGGCGTGACACACTCCCTCGGGTGCCGGGGTAAGATCACCGCAAGGACGCTGCTTTCCTGAAGCCCCGAGGCCAGGGGTCAGAGAGGTGGCGGTGACCTCCGTCGCTCAGCCCGTCCTGTGCACCGTGCTGCCTCCCTGCCAAGTTATCAGAAATGCTACCGAGCGCACGTTTTGAAAGCAGATGCCAAACTTAGACAATATATACATTAACACATATAAATCAATATATATATGCACATATATATATCTGCTCCGTGTGAGGCTAATATTCTTTTCTCCTTGGTATTCTACTTTCTCTCTATATACTGTGTATTTCTAAACAGATAGTCCCTTCATTGAGTTAGACACAATCAATTTGTTTGATTTAAAATTCTAGTTTAAGGGAGAGCCAATATTTTATCTTTCACTTTTCGGAACACTTCTTTATCTTTCATGCCATTATTAGCATACTGCTAGTTAATACACAATTTGAAATTTTGATTCTGATCTAATTTCAGAATTTTAAAATCATTATAGTGGCTGACCATTTTCAGAAAACATTCTGTAACTGATAAAACCGAATGAACTATCATGAAACATTAAATACCTAACCACATTCTAAACTATATAGCACATAATAGATTTAAATTGGTATCTCCACACTGACATCTGAAAAATGTAACCATTGGAATAGGTACATTCCGAATCCAAGTTGCCATTTTCAAAAGAGAATAATTTGTATATTAAGTTTTCTAAACAGAGGACTCAATATTTACTATTAAATATATAACTCATATGTATTCCACTGGCTTTCGTTCTTGTATTAGTATTCTTCTCTGTGATGTTGCTATATATACACATACATATTCGTTTAATTTTGAAAGGGTATAAATATGCCAGTTCCAAAGAGGGGGGTTGCGTTTAATCATGGATAATTAAATACTTCAAGCTTAGCATAGGTAATCTATCTTATCAACAAGGGCGCAAACAACTTCCCCAGGTATTCTGCGTGTGCTTCATTTGTACTGACTGGGATAGAACACCAGGGCTGTCAGTGAAACACACGGGGGGAATTCGCAGCCTCAGCACTGGGGTGTTGCAGGGTGACAGCTTGTGCTAAGTGGCCTTGGTGGTTGTCAAGGGACTGCGGCGAAAGCCAGTCATTGTATTTCATGAAGACGAAATAAAAATGAAGCCATTATATACCGTGTAGAAAAAAATGAAATCTTCAAACATCTGATAATTTCATTTAGCCATTATCATTTTCCCATAAATGATTTAGGAAACATGCATTTCCACGGTCAGGTTGAAAATAAAATATAAGTGTTATAAGTAGTCTTTAAGTTAGATAATTGATTCACAATGAATAACATTTATTTATTTATTTGTTATTTATTTTATTTAACCAGTAGGTTTCAATTTGATGTGTAAACAACTTAAGAATAGAGTTTCTGGATCCCTGGGGAATAGTGGTGCTTTGCATACAATTGGGGGCATAGGTTGACCCACTGTCCGATGCCACCTTTGTCCTGAAGAAGGCGCACCTGACCCTGACAGCCAGTGTCCCAGCAGCATCCCAGAAACAGGGCTTGCTGCCTTTTACCCTGCCAGGTTCATGCAAGGATGCCGCGCACACCTTAGGGACCCACCCTAACGGAGAAGGAAACACGGTTGTTTCAGGGAGAATCACATCTCTGTCCCCTTCCTCCTGCGCTCAGCCTGGCCATGGTCTCAGCGCAGCAGGCCTGGCTCTGCCCCCTGTGCCCTCTGTCACTCTCCCCATGCCAGTTCTCTCCCTGGAGAGAAATAGGAAAGGAAGGAGAAGCATTATTAACGTGGCAGAGGTATTACAATTTTAACACTTTAATTAATGAATTATATTGCATTTTTTCTATTCAGAGTTTATATTTTACTATACTTATCTCACGGTTTTTAAAATTTTTGACCACATAGCCAATTTTAGAGTTTAAGGTGATATTAATAATGCTTCAGTTCAAAACTTTTTCCCATAGACAAAAAATCTGAATTTCAAAGACGCTAACCCATTTGAGAAACAGCTTCCCTGATATGCCATTTCTCAGAAAGACATGGCTAACGGGAGAGGACTTTGCCAAACCTTTTCTTTTCCAGGACATCCAGAGGAATAGAGAGGAAAAAATAGGGGGGAAAAAAACAAACAAACAAAAAAACGAATTCCGACCTTATGCTGTCAATGTAAGAAATGGCAAAATTATGGTTCTTCTATCTTCAAGAATTATGTTACTTTATTTGAGCAGTCATTAATTTAACTCAACAACCACCAGATCATTTTCAAACTCCTTTCGTGGGATGGGGAAACCCAAAGCCTAAAGCTACTTGGCTGAGGACAAACCACATGGCTGCCAGTCCCCTTCTTGGAGACGTGCCTACTCCCTTATTTTGCCAAATTCTCACTCTCCTTTTCTATTAGGGTGCAGGCAAACAGGGGCTAAAGGTAACATTTGTTTCCCATTTTGCTCCATACTTAGCGTAGGTTTCCTGCTGGCCAAACAGCAGTTTGGTCTGTAAAGGAGACAGGAAGCGCAGTTCTGGCCCAGCCTACGGGGATGCTATAAATCCTGTTTTCAGATGTGATTTCTAAGCCCAGCAGGTTCTGAATGGTGTGAGACTTACTCAGCAAATGGCTGCTGTAGCATATTAATAGAGGAGCATATTGATTCACCTAAAATTAGAACACTTCTCAATACACTTTCATCACTACAAGACTTTGACTTTCAAGGCACCCTCAATACAGTCTGGAATTTTTACAATGTGAGAATGTAGGAGTGGAAATGAACGTCTCCTATGCTCATTGGACTTATCAGAGAAGAGGAAGAGGCCACATTTTAGGCAAGTTTCTAAAACTGTGATCATCTGGAACATTTTCAATTTCAGAAAAATCTGCCTTGAGCGGGAGGGGCTGTTTACATTCTTAGCTTTATGACCTTATTGTATGTTTCGAGGAATATACAAGATAAGCTTGAAGCACCCCACAGTGCCAGAAAGTAAAAAGGTGCTCATGCATACTCCACGCACACACACACACACACACACACACACACACACACACGCAAAATAATGGGGCTCCATCAAAGAGATATAGGAGTCAACTGAAAGAGCTCCCAATCGAAAAATCTGGGATAACGTCATCAACTAACACAAACAAAATAGCTTAGATTGTAATTAAACTATAACATAGAAAGCTGTGAGTCCATATTGATATAAATATGATTGAATAAATATAAATAGAAGAGACAAATTCACAGTGCAAAGGATTCAAAATAGTTTATGGATATATTCTTCCCTCAAGTAGGAAAAGCATAACTCCCCACTACTTGAATGTGGGCTGCACATAGTGACTTTCTTCCAAAGAGTACAGTATATAAAGGGGGAAAAAAGGGTAACTTTGAAGTGGAGAAACCTGGCAAACACTACTTCAGCCAGGTGATCAAGGTCAACATTAATAGAGATAAGTCATGTTGATAATACGTGCCTTTGAAATGATGTGATGAAACTAACATTTTACCCCTGTGGCCTTCCACCCCAAAACCCGTAACTTCAGTCTAATAATGGGAAAAACATAAACTCCAGTTGAGGAACATTTTACAAAACACTTGACCAGGACTCTTCAAAACAAAAATGCAAAAATAAACAGCAAAATATTAGCAAACCAAATCCAACAGCCACATCAAAAGATAATACACTACAATCAAGTGAGATTTATACCAAGGATGCAAGCATAGTTCAACATATGCAAATCAATAAACATGATACATCACATCACCAGAATGAAGGACAAAAACCATATGATCATCTCAATAGATGCAGAGAAAACATTTGATAAAATTCAACATCCCTTCATGATAAAAACACTCAACAAACTAGCATAGAAGTAACATACCTCAAAAAAATAAAAGCCATATACAAAACCCCTCAGCTAACATCATATCAAATGAAAAAATGTTGAAGTCTTTCCTCCAAGAACTGGAACAAAGCAAGGATTCCCACTGTCACCACTCCTATTCAACATAGAACTGGAAGTCCCAGCCAGAGCAATCAGGCAAGAGAAAGAAACTAAAGGTATTCTTATTGGAAATGAGGAAGACAGACTGACCCTTTTTGATGAATATATAATCTTATATCTAGAAAAATCTAAAGACTCTACCAAAATACTCTTAGATTTGACAAATGAATTCAGTAAAGTTGCAGGATACAAAATCAAAGTACAAAAATCAATATCATTTCTATACACCAATAATGATCTAGCTGAGAACCAAAATCAAAAATTCCATTTATAATAGTTACAAAAAACTCAAAATACATACAAATAAATTTAACCAAGGAGGTAAAAGATCTCTACAAGGAAAACTACAAAACACTGTTGAAAAAAACTGAAGAAGAAATAAACAAATGGAAAAATATACTGTGTTCATAGATCAGAAGAATAAATCTTGTTAAAATGACCATATTTCCCAAAGCAATATACAGACTCAATACAATCCCCATCAAAATACCAACATCATTTTTCTCAGAATTAGGAAAAAATCCTAAAATTTCTATGAAACCAAAAAGAGCCAGAATAACCAAAGCCTGAGCAAAAAGAACAAAGTGTTGGGCATCACACTACCTGACTTCAAAATATATTACCAGGCTATAGTAACCAGTACAGCATGGTATTGACATAAAAATAGACACATAGACCATGGAATAGAATAGAGAACACACAATAAAGCCACATGTTTACAGCCAACTGATCTGTGACAAAGCCAACAAGAACTTACATTGGGGAAAGGACATCCTCTTAAATAAATGGTGCTGGAAAAATTGGGCAGCTATATATAGAAGAATGAAACTGGATCCTATATATCACAATATATAAAAATCAACTCAAAATGGATTAAAGACTTAAACATAAGACCCCAAACTATAAATATACTGGAATAAAACCTAGGGAAATCTCTCCCACACATTGGTCTAGGCAAAGTTAGTATGACTAAGACCTCAAAAGCACAGGCAACTAAAATAAAAATAGATAAATTGGACTTCATTATACTAAAAATATGCACGGGAAAAGAAACAATCAATAGAATGAAGAGATAACCTGTTGAATGGTAGAAAATATTTGCAAACTATTCTTCTGACAGGTGAATTATATCTAGAATAGACAAGAAACTCAAACAACTCAATAAGAGAGAAACAAATAACTTCACTAAAAAGTGGGCAAGGACATGAATAGATATTTCTCAAAAGAACACATACAAATAGCAGACAGATATATGAAAAAAAATGTTCAACACCACTAATTATCAGAGGAATGCAAATCAAAGCCACAATGAGATGTATTATTACTCCAATCAAAATGATTATTATTAAAAAGACAAAAAAATAACAGAAGTTGGCAAGAATGTGGAGAAAAGGGAACTCATACATTGTTGGTGGGAAATGTAAACTTGTATAGTCAATATGGAAAACATTATGGAGGTTTTTCAAAAAACTAAAAATGGAATTATTATTTGATTGAGCAATCCCTCTACTAGATATTTATCCAAAGAAAAAGTAATCAATAAATATATCTAAGGGATACCTGCACTAATATGCTTATTGCAGCACTATTCACAATAGCTGATATATGGAATCCAGCTAAGTGTCCGTCAACTGATGGATGATTAAAGGAACTATTGTATATATACACAATGGAATACTATTCTGTCATAAAAAGAAGGAAATCATGCCATTTGTAGCAACGTGGATGGAACTGGAAATCATTGTCTTAAGTGAAATAAGCCAGGGACAAAAGGACATATATCACATGTTCTCACTTATATGTGAGAGATAAAATATTTGAACACATGGAGGTAGAGAACGGAAAGATAGATAACAGAGTCGGGGAAGGGCAACTGGGGGAAAGTAGGGATGAATAGAAGTGGGTTAAAGGGTACAAACAACAGTTATAGGGAATACATTCAATATTTGACAGAGAGTAGAATAAGTATACTTGACAAAATTGTATCATACTCAGGTGTGGACACTCTGAATGTCATGACTTGATGACTATGTATTATATACATGTAACAAAATTTCTCATGTACCCCATAAATATGGACAAATTTTTAAAAAGTCTGTCAAAGTAATCAAAAGCAAGGGGAGTGTGAGAAGCCATCGAGAGAAGCCTAGGTGACACACTGAGTAAATGCCATGTAGGATCTGGATGGGATCTTGGAACAAGATCTTGGAACAAGAAAAAGACATTCAGTAAAAACTACGGAAACCTAAATAAATTATGAACTTTAATTAATAATATTAATAATTTATCAATATTGCTTTGAATATGAGGTATATTCAAACTCCCTAAAGTATCTTCTCAACTTTTCTGTAAATCAAAAACTATTGTAAAATTGCAAGTTTATAAAAAGGATGCTTACTGAAATTATTACTTGTAAGGAAATAAAAAGGAATTTTGTAGCTAAAAAAAACACAAGAATCATATCAAACATAGGATATGGAAAAATTTTAATTAGATTTGAGTTTATCACTTAGTTGAATATTATGCAACTATTAGGAATAGGTTCAGAATGCTTATGTAAAAAAATAGGAAATAGTTATGCTAGAATGTTAAATGGAAGGACTATGCAAATTTTATACAAAGTATGATTATATCTATATCAAATTTTCACCACAAGCCCAGCTCCTCCTTAAATAATAATAATAAAATAAGACAAAGAACAAGAGAAGATATGTGTATATAATATAAAATACCTAGTGGGATATATACAAAATATTCAACTAAATATTTAATTATGTAAAAGTACTGTGACTATAAAAGTGCCTTGTTGGATATCATTTTCCTGTTATTTTTCATTTTACTCATGTTTTGTACAAATTAATATGGATTGATTTTATGAGGAAAAAATAATAAATTTTTCTAGGGAAGAACTATATGTCATGTTTTTAGAATATTATAGATTCCAGGATTAAGAAGCCATGTAATAAGTGGTTTGAGCTGAGTTGTAAAATCAGACAGACATACTGTTCCAACACTTAATACCTGTGTGAACTTTGAAAAATTATTTAATTTCTAAGTCTTGGTTTCTTTATCTGAAAAATGGGGTATAGTTATATATACCAAAGAATTTATTGCATTGCTTGAATCATGGTTAATGCTAAATAAATACAATTTAGATATTTCGCTAGAAGAAATTTAAAAATAAAAAGTCTGAATTCTTGAGAAGAAAGAAGGGAGGAGGTGGAGAAATTCTAAGAAATTAATGGAGGGGATTAACTTATACCAATTTCCCCTGAATTCAGGTCCCTGAAGAAGGATCATAGGTAGACAGGAGCATTATTCGTGATGATTGGGAAAAGCGAGGTAATAGGAGTCCAAAGGCAAAGAATAAATTCCCTGGAAACCCTGAAGGGAACACACAAATCAATGCAAACCTAGGGCCAGCTCAGCAAAAAGCAAAGCTTGCCGTACTGACTTGCAAGAGCAGATAAAGTTGGAGAAAAAGTGTCTGGTGGTAAGAGGAAAAAAATGCTTCATACGATTTTAGAAAAATGAAGTTCAGTACAGAAGTGGAAATATTATGGGCAAAGAGATTTGTTTTGGGGCATTTTACAGTGGCCTAAGGAGGCTTAGATCATAAAATGCATTTATAAATATTCAGTGTGAATATCTAGGAGTATCAATTGCATCATTTGATTGAGAAAACAAAGCTCAAAGATGTTTAGAAACGTGGGCTGGTGACATAGTTGTTCCAGTGGCCTGGGGATATGCACTTTCACATGATTCATGTCTTCCTGACCACAATAGTAGCGTGCAGAGAGGTTTTGGATAAACATGCAAATTTCTGAAGCAGTGAAAGCATCGCTCAGATAGCAGACAGACAGCCCCAGACATGATGGCAAGTCCAGATCACACGGGCCCCAAGGGGCTGCGCAGTGTCAGTGTGGCTAACACAGGAGCATGATGAGAGGAAATGTGCTACGTGCTAGTGAGATGATCATCAGGAATTTGGGGTAAGAATTTGAATCTTCAAGGGACACAGAATTGAGATCACATCATCATGGAAAAAGTGAATTAAAAGCCAACTTGATGAGCATGAGCCAATGCAAAGTCCTGCTGGAAGAAGAGGTTCTGCTGGGGAAAATCATATTTACTTTAATAATATTTTTGTTTATTCACACTCTTTGGCAAATAGAAATCTTTAGAGTCTAACAGCATTGAATGTACTGATTGGAACTTTTCATGTTGCGATTACAGTAAAAGTCATTGAAAAATGTTCATGGAGAAACATTAGGCCAGAATTTATGCAAAAGATATAAGTTTTTAAAACTAGAGTGACTTGGGATAAATGTATTTGGTAGTTTCTTGTATCACTTAGGAGTATTTTGTATAATGCAGGTTAATAAATGTGGACAAAATCTAATAGCTTTGAATCATTTTTTGATGGAGCAAATATTTATAACAGTCTTTGATGACTAACTTTCCTTTCTCAATGTTTCAAGCACATTGAAACTTATTTTTTATTCCCATTTATATTGTTTTCAGCTAAAATTGTCATCGTACGTATGTGTTTATGAACATGTTTGAAGAGGTTTTGATCCCAGTTGTAATCTTCCTGTGTTGGCAATGAATTGTTAAGGGCATCGTGCTACGGAGAGAGTAAAAACTGACTCCGACTTTCAGTGAACACACACACACACACGCACACACGCACACGCACATGCACACACATGCACACAGAAGCACGGAACTTTAACTAAATACAGTTTCATTCAGACAAAAATCAATCACTTTGAAAACAGTAGGTTAAAAAGCGATCATTTGTTTTGCACTATAAAAATAGAGCCAATGCTGTGCATCCGGTAAATGCAGCATGACACCCTCCACAGCTGTCTTAAGAGGAGGCCACAGCATGAGCAGGAGGAGAAATTAGCGAAACGGAACAGAGACAAACAGTGTGGGGAAGCCCATCAGACAGCAAGACGGGAGTTTGGCAGAGGGAAGTCGAGGTGAACAGATTAACCTCCCATCTCCGACTGCACTCTGGAAACACTGGTGCGAGCTGGGCCCCAGGTACTGCCACATGGCATGCTCAGCTTCAAGGAGACATTTAGGCTCTGAATTTGTAAGTGAAGACATCCTTCTCTGTTTCATTTGGACAGATGAGATTTCTGTAACTATATTCTTAGATTATCTCAGAATAATGTATTTCCACTTAGCTCGCCAAACTTTGGAAGGTTAGCAGAATATGCCACCCAAAAATATGCCACTTCGGCATACAGATTATTTTGAGCTGAAGGAAATCGAGCAAAGCAGACACAGGAAAAGCTCTCTGCCCTCCCCCTATTTGCCTAAAAGCAGGACATGAATTTTTAAAGCTGCCTCCACTGCTCTGTCTGCCAGGAAGGATGAAGTTAATCACTGGAGACAACTCTAGACACCTACCAGCCCAGAAAGAGGACCAGAGGGCTCCACATAAGCCTTATGAGCTAGCACTGTCCTCACATATTCACCGTCCCATGATGTGCGTCCTCTAGAAACACAAAGACCTTTTCCTTTGTCTTGTTACTTCTCTAAAAATTTGTTGTTCTTTGCTAAGAGACCCAATAAACGTAAGTTCTAACCACCCCTTGGAGTTACTCAACCCTGGTGCCCCCAGTTTATGCACCATGCACATGTTATTGTAATACACTTCTGCTTCTTTTTACTTGTTAATCTGCCTTTTATCAGATTGATTTACAGGACCACAGCCCATGAACCCAAGATGGGTGGAGGGAAAAGATGTTTTTCCTTCCCTACACTCTGCAGTAAATGCAAAATGCGACAGCCAACTCAGGTCAAGGGAGAAGAAATGTCAGTGACCCATGTGGGAAAACAAAGCCATTTAACTCTCTTCGGTTTGCACTGATTAGAGGGGCTAGATCACTCAGCACTTGTGCAACAAGCACCACTAGGCTATTTCACACTGGATATTTATTCACTGCATGCTACGCCCCAGCTATTGTGTTAGCACGGCACATACAACAGTGAGTAAGATAGGCAAGGCCCTTGCTCTTAGGATGCGTATTCTACATTGGAGTGACACACACTGAACAAGATGGTGTCCAAGAGTGATTCATGCTTTGAAGAAATAAAACAGGATAATGCGATAGAAAATGATGTGGCAGGCACCTATGATGTTCGGTGGCTGATTTAAATTGGGTGGTTGGGAAAATTCTCACTGAGAAGTTAAAAAACTGAACTAAGATTTGAAGGTCAAAACAGAGACAATCCTGTGAAACAGGGCAGAGCACTACAAACTGATGTTAGCATACGTTCAAAGTTTCCACCTGGAGAAGAGGGGAGAGCGGGAGTGGGAGCAGGGAGTGTTGGATTTCATTTCACATGCAGTGAGAAGCGTTTTGAGCTTTTGTGTAGGAGGATGGTTCGATCTCATTTTGATTTTAAAATGTTTTATTTAGAGGTAGTACTGATGAGATCTATAGGTTGATTTGCTGTGAAGTGCCTGCCAAAAAGTGCGTTTGCCGGGCCCTCACTTCTGCCGCCAGGCCCCAGTCTCATGGAAAGCTCTTGGTTTTCAGATGCTCAAATGCTTCTCATGGAATTGGCGGCGTGTTGGGGACAAGCAACGCCAAGTGTCATTTCTCTGTGTTTTCTTCTCCTTTTAGATCAAGTTTGTTTCCTTGTAGTTCTCAGATGTGTTCCAATTCATATAATTTAAAAATATATATATTTTCCAATTTTTCTAGCTATTTTCAGCAGAAGCATTTGTCCCAATTAACCAGCTTGACTATTAACTACTTTCACAGGCATACAAAAATGCAAAAAAAGAACAAATATGCACAAAATGAACTATGACTATAGATCAATGACACAGTAAATGATTATGTCATCCATTTGGCCTGATTCTGCCTCGGTCCAAGTTGGGCCCATTTTTGTGTTTCGAACATAAACAGTGCTGATATATGACAACAAAATCCTTTTAGGAAGATGCTAGGTAAAACCACAAGAGTGTTAATTGAGTCAGATAAGGTGTTAAAGAAAACGTGTGATAATGGGATATATGAAATTTAAACATTCAAAGAAAATTAATGACTTTCTGTTATTTTTCTTTCATTAACCAGTCATCAAATGCTCACCACGTCCCTGCTGAATGCAAGACAATGAATTGGGTGCTATGGAGAATACACCATGGAAAGGTCACTTCTTATGTTTTAAAAATTTACAACAGAAACTTGCATGGGAGATGTTTTTGTGTAGGTATTTGAATAGAATTATTTTCTACTCAAGGCTCCTTTGTAAGTAATAGAATAACAACTAAAACAAGCGTAGACAAATGTAAGGCATTTATGAAATAATGGTGACTTTCTTCATGTAATTCAAGAAAAATATTAGAAAAGGATTATTAATAGAAAAATGATTAGAAAAGAAACAAGGATACTGATAGATCTTTACAATTACTTGAACCAGACATATACTTGATCCTTGGGACTCTCACAATGACAAAAATTAATATGAAAAATCAAAGTCTAAGAAAATTCAAGAAGCTGAAGAATCAAAGGTGGGTTGTAGGGGGCTTGGCTCTAAGAGGTAGCAAGATTTATCATAAAGCACAGTAACTAAGAAAATTCAGAACTGACACAGAAAAAAAAATTGCCACCATAACTGAATGGTCATCCCAGAAACAAATCTACGAATATGTAGAATTCTAACAATGACAGAGGAGTTGCTGATGACTGGAGGCTGGGAGTGTTTAGAATACCATATAGGAAAATACTTTATGACTTCAGGTTAGGCAATACATTATCAATGATACACAATCTTGGCAAATAATCAAGAAAATATTTGCTATATTAGACTACATTAAGATTAATAATTACTGTTCTTAGAGCATGAAGAAACACAAAAGATAAACCACAAACTTGGAGAGATATTTGCAAATTACATAACTCACACAAGATTAGTATACTTTACCTTCTAAGATATCAATAAATAATAATGACCTATTAGAAAAATGATCAAATCCATAAGCAGATATTTCGCAGAAGAGCAAACACAAGTGGTTCAAAATTATATGAAGATACCTATATCATTAATAGTTATAAAAATGTAAGTGAAAGTCGAAGTGAGATACAATTAAATATCCACCTAATTGGAAAACAGATAAGTCAGATTAAATCAAATGTACATTAGAATGTGAAGCAACAGCAACTCAGCCATGGCTGATAAGTGTATAAACCAAAACAACCATTTTGAGGAAAAAATTTACATTATTATTAAGATTAAAATACACAAACATTTTTTACCTAGCAATTTTGTGATTAAATATATAACTTAAAGAAACTTTTGCATATGTGGCAGTAGGAGGAAAATTATAGGACTGCTCATACACTCATTAAAAAAAAAAAAGAATAAACTAGCCAAATATCCTTTACAAATAAGGTGCATACATACATTTTGGTGCATTAATATTATCAAATACTATATAGCCTCGAAAATGAATGAACTACAAGTGCATGCAAAAACATTGATAAATTTTAAAAAAAACTTTATTTGAGGAGAAAGTAGGATATCAAAGAAGAAAGTTGGAGTATGAAAAATTATTAAAAACAGAAAAGCTAAATGACATATATATATATATATATGTGAAGTAGAACTATTTTTAAAAGAGAGGTTGTCATAACACAAAATTCAGAAAATCGATTATTCCTAGGGGGAACAGAGGAAGATGTGACTGTGGGGTACCGCAGAGGTAATGATATTGTTCTGTTTCTTAATCTGGGTAGTAGGTATGATAATGATAATCATGTTATTTTTTAAATGATCAATATTTATTTTATGAATTTTTTGACACATTTCACAGAAAATAGAACAAAACTCCTACAATACTTATTAATACTGGGAATTTTTTTTAGGAAATATTTTATTGCTACTTCAATTTTAGTGCTTGATATTTTTCTGTTCAGGAATACTATTTCTTCCTGATTGAGCATAGGGAGGCTGTGTGTTTCTAATAATTTGTCCATTTCCTCCACATTTTCGAGTTTATGTACATAGAGATTTTTACAGTTTTCATAAATGATATTTTGTATTTCTGTGGGATCAGTTGTAATTTTTCCTTTTTCATTCCTGATTCAGCATATTGGAGTCCTTTCTTTTCTGCTTCTGGTTAATCTAGCAAGAGACATGTCAATTTTGTTTATGTTTTCAAAGAGCTAACTTTTTGTTTTATTAATCTTCATATTTTTTGATATATATTTCACTTAGTTATTCTCTGATCTTGGTTATTTCTTTTCTTCTGCTGGGTTTGAGATTAGTTTTCTCATCCTTTTCCTGTTCTTTGAGATGATTCATTAGATTGTTGATTTGTGATCTTTCTGTCTTCCGGATGTAGGCATTTATGGCTATATATCTTCCTCTCAGGACTGCTTTAGCTATGTCCCACAGATTTTGATAACTTGTATCTCCTTTATCATTTAGTTCAAAGAATCTTTTGATTTCCATCTTAATTTCCTTCTTGACCTAATAATCATTTAGTGGAAGGTTGTTCAGTTTTCATGACTTTGTATAGAGATGAGTGTTTCTGTTGGAGTTGATTTCTAATTTTATTTCACTGTGGTCTGAGAAGATGCATAGTATAATTATTATTTTTTTAAATTTTTTGAGACATGTTTTGTGGTCTGGGATATGGTTAATCTTAGAGAATGTTCCATCAGCTGATGAGAAAAACATATATCCAGTGGTTTTAGGGTAGAATGTTCTATAAATGTCTCTCAAGCCCATTTTATCTAGAGTTCTCTTTAAGTTCATTGTTTCTTTGCTTATTTTCTGTTCCTGTTCTGTCAGAGGAATGTTGAAGTTCCCAGCTATTGCATTGCTGTTGGTTATTATTTTGTGTAGATCAAGTAGGATTCACTTTACGAATCTGGGGGCACCTAAGTTAGGTGCATACATATTTAGAATTGTTATGTCTTCTTGTTGAATTATACCCTTCACCATTATATAATGAACATCTTTGTCTTTCATTACTTTTGTTGATTTGAAGACTAATTTATCTGCTACAAGAACTGCTACACCAGCCTTCTTTTGTTTTACATTTGCATGGGATATTGTTTTCCATCCCTTCACCTTGAGTCTGAATACATCCTTGTGGGCGAGTCATGTTTCCTGAAGATAGCAGATACATGGCTTGGGTATATTTATCCATTTGGCCTGACTATGTCTCTTTAGTGGGCAGTTCAAGTCATTCACATTTATTGAAAGAATTGAAAAGTGGGGCAGATTTCTGTTCATCCTGTTGAGTTGAACTTTGTTGGTTTGTTTTCTCTCTTGAACCACTGTGGTAACTGGCCATTGATCTTTAGCTTTTGGATGATTTCATACTGGTGAGTGTCTATTGTGCTGATCCATGTGTAATGCTGTTCTGAGTATTTCCTGGAGGGCAGGTCTTGTCTTGATAAATTTGCTTAGTCATTTCTTGTCTTAGAAGGTCTTTATTTCTCCTTTGTATAAGAAACTTAGTTTTGCAGTATACAAAATTCTAGGCTTGGTATTCTTCTGTTTGAAAAGACTGAGAATGGGACCCCAGTCCCTTCTGGCTTGTAAGGTCTCAGTTCAGAAGTCTACCATTACTCTGATGGGTTTTCCTTTGAAAGTCACCTGATACGTTTGCCTTACGGCTCACAGGAGGGCCTCTTTTGTGTGTATTTTGGCCAGTCTGATGACTGCATGTCGTGGAGTCTTCCTGTTTATGATGAATCTCCCAGGAGTCCTTTGAGCTTCTTGTACCTGGATATCTAGATTTTTAGCAAGGCCTGGGAAACTTTCTTCTATTATATTCTCAAATAGATTATCCAACACTTGTGTATTTGATTCTTCATCCTCAGGGATACCTATGATTCTTATGGTAGGCTTCTTCACATGATCCCACATATCTTGTAGTTTTGGTCTTTTATTTCTCTTCTCTGTCTCTGTCTCTGACTTGTTTAATTGAAAGATGTTGTCTTCAATCCCTCAGATTATTTCTTCTGCTTGATCTAACCTATCCTTGAGGCTTTCCATGTGTTTTGTAATTCCTTGAGTAAATCCCTCATTTCCAAAAGTTTTGTTTGATTTTTCTTTAATATTTCAATTTTCTTAGTGAATTTTTCATCATTTCCTGGATTTTTTTTTTTTGTGTGTGTGTGGTTTCTTTGTGCTGGGTTTCATTTTATCTTGCATGTCATTGCGTTTTCTTACAATACCTGTCAGTAGTTCTTCATCTGTCATTTTAGGGGTCTAATTTTGGTTGCTATCCATTGCTAGAGAGCTGGTGTTCCCTTTTGGGGATGTACTTTCAGTGTGATTCTCATACTTCTAGAGTTCTTTCATTGATTCCTTCCCATCTGGAATAGCTGTTCCTCCTTACCTTTGGA
The DNA here is from genome assembly GCA_963575035.1 of Avahi laniger. Classification (NCBI taxonomy): domain Eukaryota; kingdom Metazoa; phylum Chordata; class Mammalia; order Primates; family Indriidae; genus Avahi; species Avahi laniger. Next base: position 50,014 of record CAUYSK010023711.1, on the reverse strand, counting down.
TTTTCATTTAGACAATGATACACCCAGCTTAGTCTCTGAAATTCTAGGTAATGCTTGTGAGTGAGAATTCACCACACCCTATATGATGAGTCAGTAAATTCAGTAAAAGGGCATGCAAATTGAACTCCCTGTATGTAGATGGTGCTTTCCAGTAGAAATAAACTGCAATGTTGTTTTTGTGTCCTGCGATGAGATGGTTTCATGCACAAAATTTTACCAGACCTACAAAGAAGAACTGGTACCTATCCTGTAGAAATTATTTCACAACATGAAGGAGGAAGGAATCTTCCCCAACATGTTTGACAAAGCCACACCACCCTGATGCCAAAACCAGGAAAGGACTCAACAACAAAAAAGAAAACTACAAGCCAATATCACATATGAATAAAGACTCAAAAATTTTCAATAAAATCCTAGTGAACCAAATTCAGATGTTTATGAAAAAAAAAATCCATTACAACCAAGTGGGCTTCATGCCAGAGATGCAGGGATGGTTCAACATATGAAAATCTATAAATGTAATTCACCACATAAATAGAAGTAAAAACAAAGACTATACAATCATGTTAATAGAAGCAGAACAAGCATTTGACAAAATTCAGCACCATTTTATGATAAAAATTCTTAGCAAAATAGGCATAGACAGGAATTATCTCAAACTGATAAAAGCCATGTATGACAAACCCACAGCCATCATCATACCAAATGGGGAAATATTGAAAGCATTCCCACTTAGAACTGGAACCAGACAAGATTTCCCTCTGTCACCATTTCTATTCAACATTGTGCTAGAAGTCCTAGCCAGAGCAATCAGGCAAGAGAAGGAAATCAAGGGCATCCAATGGGGGCAGAAGAGATCAAACTATTGTTCTTTGCTGACGATATTATCTTATATCTAGAAAATCCAAAAGATTCTGTCATGAGACTACTAGAATTGATAAATAAATTCAATATATAGAAATCAGTAGCATTCCTATACACCACAATGGTCAAACTGAGAACCAAATCAAAGATTCAATACCCTTCACAATAGCAACAAAGAAAATAAAATACATAGGAACATATTTAACTAAGCTGGTAAAAGACCTCTACAGGGAGAACTATGAAACACTGAGAAAGGAAATAGGAAAGGACCTAAAGAGATGGAAAACCATACCATTCTCACGGATCAGCAGAATCAACATTATTAAAATATATATACTACCCAAAGTGATCTACAGATTCAATGTAATCCCTATTAAAATACCAACATCATTTTTTGTAGATCTAGAAAAAATAATTCTACACTTTGTATGGAACCAAGGAAGACATTGTATAGCAAAAGCAACCTTAAGCAAAAAGAATAAATTGGGAGGCATAAATTTACCAGACTTCAAGCTATATTATAAGGCTATAGTAAGCAAAACAGCATGGTACTGGCACAAAAACAGAGGCATAGGCCAATGGAACAGAACTGAGAACCCAGATATAAAACCATCCTTATATACTCATCTGATCTTTTTTTTATAATTGTTTTTTATTTCAGCATATTATGGGGGTACAAATGTTTAGGTTACATATATTGCCTTTACCCCACCTGAGTCAGAGCTTCCAGCATGGGAGCTTCCAGCTACCATCCCCCAGATGGTATGCACCACACATATTAAGTGTGTATATACCTATCCACTCCTCCCCGCTCCCATCTGCCCTACACCCAATGAATATTATTACTATTTGTGCACTTAAGTGTTGATCAGTTAATACCAATTTGATAGTAAGTACAAGCGGTGCTTGTTTTTCCATTCTTGTGTTAGTTCATCTGATCTTTGACAAAGCAGACAAAAACAAACACTGGAGAAAAGAATCCTTATTCAATAAATGGTGCTGGGAAAATTGGATAGCCAGATGTAGAAGACTGAAACAGGATCCACACCTCTCACCTCTCACAAAAATCAACACATGGTGGATAACAGGCTTCAATCTAAGGCATGAAACCATAATAATTCTAGAATAAAACATTGGAAAAACTCTTATAGACATTGGCCTAGGCAAAGAATTTATGAATAAGACCCCAAAAGCAATCACAGCACCAACAAAAATAAATACATGGGATCTGATCAAATTAAAAAGTTTCTCCACAGCCAAGAAACTATCACTAGAGTGAATAGACAACCTTCAGAATGGGAGAAAATATCTGCATGCTATATATCCCATAAAGGGCTAATAACTAGAATCTATATAAAACTCAGGAAAATCAACAAGAAAAAATCAAGCAACCTTAGTAAAAAGTGGGCAAAAGACATGAACAGAAAATTTGCAAAAGGAGACAGACTAAAGGCCAAGAAACATATGAAAAAATGCTCAACATCTCTAATTATCAGAGAAACGCAAATCAAAACTACAATGAAGTAGCACTTAACTCTAGGGATATTGGCTTTTATCAAAAAGTCCCACAACAACAAATGTTGGCATGGACACGGAGAGATAGGAACATTCATACACTGCTGGTAGGACTGAAAAGTAGTCCAACCTCTATGGAAAGTAATATGGAGATACCTCAAAGAGTTAAAGGTAGAACTACCATTTGATCCAGCAATTCCATTATTGGGTATCTACCCAAAGGAAAAACAGACATTCTATAAAAAAAGACATCTGCACTCGAATATTTATAGCAGCACAATTCACAATTGCAAAGATGTGAAAACAACCCACTTGCCCATCAATACATGAGTGGATTAATAAAATATGGTATATGTATACCATGGAATACTACTCAACTACAAAATCGATGGTGAACTAGCACCTCTTGTATTATCCTGGATAGAGCTGGAGCCCATTCTACTAAGTGAAGTATCCCAAGAATGGAAAAACAAACACCACATGTACTCACCATCAAATTTGTATTAATGGATCAATGCTTAAGTGCACACATAGTAATAACATTCATCAGATGTCGGACAGGTGGAAGTGGGGAGAAGGAGATGGGTATATACACACCTAATGAGTGCAGTGTGCAGTGTCTTGGGGATGGACACACTTGTAGTTCTGACTTGGGTGGGGCAAAGGCAATATATGTAACCTAAACATTTTTACCACTGTAATATTCTGAAATTAAAAAGGAAAAGAAAAAATTTTAAAAAATAATGTTGTAATAGAAAAAAAATACTGGGCATTATTTGTCCTTTCATAGAAAAATATGCTGTGTCGTTAATCTATTTTGAACTTTTTTACTAGAAAAATTAATTTTCTCCATATATTAAGCAACAATTAAATTTATTTTTCTGTAAATTACCTTATTATAAATTTTGGTCAATTATTCACAGTGGTGCTCAACATTTTTTTTTAAATGCTTGAAAAAGCTAGTAACCCTCCCTGTTTTAATATTAGAATATTTGTACAGTTTTTCATTTAGTTTTGATTTTGCTTATGGTCTGTTTGTAATATATGGACTTACAAATTATTATGTAATTAATTCTGTTTATCCTTTTCATTTTCACCTTAGATATCATTTGGAAAAGTGTACTCCCTTCCTTAAATGTATTCTCTTGTATTTTATGATTTAATATTTATATGTAAATTTTTATTCCATTGGAATTTATTTTGGTAACTTAAGGTTAAAATATGACTAATTTTATTCTTCTATTTAGCCAGTTACATATAACCACATTTTCTGAGTAATTAATTTTCCCCAGTTACTAGATGTAAAAGTTTTATTATGTAATAATAATGGGACAATATTATGTAAAATTAACTTTATTCAAATTAATTCTTGTATATGGTTAAAAAATCAAATAATGCAGAAAATGTTATAATGCATGTAATAGTCCTCTACCTCTTCCTGTCCTGTCTGCTTCACACAAATTACAACCATGACTTCTCAGAAATGCAATCTTGGTCATCTGCACAAGGGAGAATACAAGAGTAAATAAGCCAGCTCTTCAGGGGAAAATTGAATTTCATGGGCAAACGGTAGTCAATCATACGTTTGAAAACAAAAATTCTATTTTTCTAATAAAAATTGAATTGAAAATTCTATCTTCACTAAAAATGGTCCAGAATATGTCATTTCTTCTATAATTTAAAAGTCTTTCCTCTAGGATTCTGCAGTGTACACTCCATTCTCGAATATCTTTGCCTAAACAGGAAGTATTGTTTCCTCTCAGGGTTAGAACTATTCATAGTCATATGCCAAATATATCTTATGGCCACATTATAATCCATTCTATACACTTCACTCCACTCCATTTTTGACACTAAGCATTCTCACACTGTAGTGATTTATATATAAGAACATTCTGGGTTTGGAAAATTTGGATCTGGAGAAGAAGAGAGAGAGGCTGTGGCGATAGATTGTTTTATTTCTCGAACAACAAAGAAAGCTTCCTTGTAGAAAACATAAAAAGCTGAGTGCATGAAGTTTAAAATGATTCCATATTCTGTTGCTTTTGAAAGCAGAGCTATTTTTAGCTACCAAGGGGCCTAAGAAAACTCAATGTGTCAAAACTCTATGGAAACAAAGAAATAAGGAAGAAAAGCCAGAATACTAAAGAAGTTCACTTTGCTGCTAAGAACTTCTTTTAACATGAACAGAAAGGAGACATTCTGAAATAATAGCATGTTCCATAGACATTATAAATGCTCTTACAAAAGTGTGATTTAGTAGGTTAAAAACAGAGTTAGCAAAACTTACCAGACTTGATTCAATTTCAGAAATGAAAAAGAGAAGAAAACAAGAAATTGTACAGGGATTTATAAAAGTGCTCGATATTTTTCTTTTCAAAATTTATGAAGTAACTTGAAAAAAATTTAATATATCTCAAATAATAAATACACATACTTTCCCATGGTTGCACATATATATTTGATCAGTTCTGTTATTAAATATAAGTGTTTCATTTTCTTTGGGTGGCATAAGAATGCACTCACTTAAGAAAAATATCTACACCCGTGAAATATTCTAATATGTGAAAAATAAAAGTTGAAAACAAAAAAAATTAAGTTAGTAATAAGTTAGTAAGTATGGTGTTTAGTATTATGTTTCTAGGAGAATGAGTAGTTCTTGCAAATCACAGAAAACTCTCATAATTATTGACAATTAAAGATTTTTTTTATATTGGGCATCTTCCCAGGATAGACATTTCAATTTAAGGAACTTAGCCAAATTATAAAATTTGTAATATTTGCTCCATAACTTCATTCCTTTGCTTTGTCTGTTTTGTTTGTGTGCTTGTTTCAGTTCACAGTGTGTTAGAAAGGAACGAAATAAGGAAAGAAAAGAAGGGTGAAGGGAGGAAGGATGGACAAGGGAGGAGAGAATATTAAGAAGGCAAGGAAAGGTGGGAAGGTGACCCCAGGAACTGAGAACCCAGATGGAAAGAGGAAAGGACTCCTTGAGACACTGCGTAGCGAGCCAAGGGTCCTTCTTGTCCCTGTGCTATCTGTCATTGGGCTCTTCACTGTGAACATGTGGACTTAGTACACAGTCCCCAGGAGAGCCCATCACAGCTGCAGGAGCCAGTCCCTTCCCCTGAATGGAAAAAGAATCTAAAAGTAAGGTACAGTCCTCAGACTTTACATCTGTCATTTATTTTTGAAAATCTCTCTGTGCACGGTACATCATAGAGTTTATTCTGCTACAGTTGGAATCAAGTCATTAGGGATGGGCAAATACAGAAGTGCTATCAATAAAAAAGAAAATACTGAGGGTTCATATATTTTTTTCAGAACATCCTAAAGTTTTGAAGTGGAAAGGAGAAAACTGTCACAGTGAAGAAAAGGCTTTAGCAATATATGGAGGCCTTCCCTTCCCCAACTCCTGCCTCCAGCTGCAGATCTTTGAAACAGACCCAGAAAAGCCTGAGAAATATCTCCCTTTGGTGTAAGAAGTGTCTGATTTAGTGTCTTTGAAAATGTCTACATCTTTCAGTGTTAAGCTATACAGAAAAATGATAAGTACAGATGAAGAGGCTGCAAAGATATTTTGCATGTATTAATAAAAATGAATAATGAAAAAGGCTGAGGATAAATAATTTTAAATTTGATAAGTGGTTTTAATTAATAGAGCATATCTTCAAAGATCTATATCTCAAAAGAGAAAACACCAGCCCCAAAAGATATTTCAAACATTGGAAGATTGTTATTCTGAATACAATCTTCATTGGCTGTACAACTGATAGTATTTTTAAGATTGTTATTGTTTGGCTGGAGCTCCATAGGGTTTTTTACTGTTTTTCTCCAACTTTAGTTTTACCAAAAACTAGTGTATGATTTTTGTAGAAATTTGGGACATTTTTAGGATTGCATATATGGCTTCAAAGTAGAAACTCCTTTATCTTTATTTTGATAAGAGAAGCCTGACTCTCAGTACCACAAATAAGGAAGTAAAAATCCTGAACACTAGAAAATAAAAGAGGGCTGATTTTCTCAAGGAAGAAAACCAGTTACTCAGCTGTGGCAGCTGACCGTACCTACTCCTTTTTATTTTAGCTAGTGCTAGTATGTGGTGGTGGGAATGAGTCAGGGGTCTCTGAAGGTGGGAAGGTACTCCAATTATTATCAGAATTTTCTTTTTCTTTTGAGACCAAGTGTCGCTCTGTCACCCAGACTATAGTGCAGTGGTGTCATCATAGCTCACTGCAACCTCAAACACTTGGGCTCAAGCGATCCTGCCATCTCAGCTTCCCAACTAACTGGGACTACAGGAACACACTACCAGGCCCAATTGATTTTTTTATTTTTAGTAGAGACGGGGGTCTCTGTCTTGCTCAGGCTTGTTTTGAACTCCTGACCTCAAGTGATCCTCTCTCCTCAGCCTCCCAGAATGCTAAGATTACACTGTGAGCCACTGTGCTGGACCTCTGATCAGAATGTTTAAAGCAATTCAAGAAGAGGATCTTCACCACAGAAATAAGCGTGAAGTTCTGAAAATTGACTTCACTGATTTGTAAGACAGTTATTCAGTTCCATTTTGGCAAAGAGAAAAAACCCATTCTCCTGTCATCACTGATCCCAAATTTTATTAAAACAAGTAAGTTGGATTTTCAAAAATTTGCATCTTCAACATATGAGATTGAAATAAATTTCATAGAGGTTGGTTAGAAACAAATATATTACTGAGCAAATAATAGTGTGGTTCATCATCCGTGTTCTTGCATGTAGATAAAGACAGTGTGTGTATATGTGTATTTCCATTATGGTTTGCAATAACCAAAATATATTAATCAATGGAAAGTATTAATATCTGAATTTTCCCAATCTTAGTAATTGATAGAATAAGTAGACATAAAATACCTTAAGTCACCAAATTCCCCCCCCAAAAATTGATTTCTTTCTCTCTATGTCCATCATTACTTTTAACTTATCCATGCTTAACAAATATATTCCAGTATAATTCATTATAATTCAATCATACAGAATCCATTTATGACCCTCTGCTCCTCGTTATTTAATGATCAGTCAAGTCAGGATGGAGTGAAAGTAAGGATGGCATACGGCCTTGATTTTTAGTTTGGAGTAGAAATTTTTTGCTCATTTCAATTGTCAACTGAGAATTCTACATCCTATTGAAAAGCAATGAAGACAAAATAAAGACATTTTCAGATGAACAAAAGCTAAGTAAAATCTTCACAGGCAGACATGAGTTGCAAAAAAAATGTTAAAGGAAGTTCATAACACTGAAGAAAATGACACCAGACTGGTACTTTGATTTGCACAAAAAAAGAAGAAAGTGTTGAAAATAAAAATATATGAGTTAATAAATGTTTTCTCATTTTCAAAGATTTTTTTAAAATATAAATTATTAAAGCAAAAATTATAAATTCTATTGTTATATCAATAAAATAATTGAAGTAAAATATCTAAAAATACTACTATAAAGGAAGAGAGGACAGATGAAAATATACTGTTGTTAATATCTCACATGTAAAGTAGCGTAACATGATTTGACAATTACTGTGATAAGTTACAGATTTATAGTATAAATTCTGATGAAGATAAAATATAATACTAAAAATTCTTATTTAATATAAAACAGCAGTAAAAGAAAGAAAATATAAATAAGGGAAATATAAAACAATTGACAAATGATAAACTTAAACAGAATTCTATTGATGATTACATTATAAACAATCTAAAAACTCTGATTAAAAAGGCAGAGATTATCATACTTAACTTTAAAAAACCAAGAGCCAAATATATCCTGTGTAAGACGATGCTCTTTTGATATAATAACACAAATAAGTCAGAACTAGAAGGACATAAAGGCACACCACGAAAGCACTAATCATAAACAAGCTCTACTGACTACATGAATACTCATAAAAGCAAACTTTAAAGCAAGAAATATAAAAAATGTACAGGTATATTTTTATAATAATGGAAGCAAGAGTTAAGAAAATAAATGATCATATATACACATGATTCCTATTGAAGTGTCTATTAAGAGAAAATCAAAACAAATGAAACAAAAACTCGTAAAACTGAAAGAAGAAATAGACATATCTAAAATTGTAGTTGGATATTTCAAAACTCTTAGTAACTGATAAAACAAATAGACAGAAAACAAGAAAAAATATAGAAAACTAGAACATTAAAATTTGGACTAATTGACATTAATAGAGCAGTCATCCCAAAACGAGAGTTCATATTCAACTTAAATGGAAGATTCATCACCATAGAATGACTATTGAGCCATGAAACAGTCTCAGATATGTAATAGAACTATAATCACACAGAACGATTTTCTGAAAATTGAGTTTAATTCTAGATCAATAACACTAGCTTCTGAAGACCCCACATGTGTGGAGATCAACTCACGGCTAAGCAAACACAGGCAAGTGCACACAGGCATCATGGGTCACAGACGAAATGCACGGAAACCAGAAAAAGGTTTGAACAAAATAAAAATGAAGACATGATGTAGTACATCAATAGATGTGGGGGGCAGCTAAATAGTGCTTAGACAAAAATTTAGATCTTTAAATGTTTATAATAAAACAAGTCTAAAACCAGTTAAATCATCTATTGCTCCATCTAAAGAAGTTAGATAAAAAGTAAAAAAAAAAAGAGCCACAATACAAATAAAAGCTGAAATCAATAAAATTGAAAATGACAACCAATGGAGGGAAGCAATAAAATCAATAAAATAAAATGAAATCTTTTGAAAAGATCAATGAAATCACTATAATTTGCTGGATTGATTAAAAAAGAAAGACAGGAGTCAATTTAGCTACAGTAGGAATGAAAGGCAGAATGTTAGTCCAGATTCTATAAGTTTGACAAAATAACAAGCAAAAATCATGAAAAATACTAAGTCTGAACACACACACAAGTATATGCACACATATACACTCGTATTACACAAAAACACAAACAAAAAAATCTCCAAAAAACATAAGCTAAGATATTTTTATGGTGGATTCTATCAAATGCAGCAAGAACATTGCAGTTGGTGTCATCAACCCACCTCAATGTTCTCAGGATGCAGAGAAGGGAGCACTTCCCATATCATTTTTAAGACAAGAATGACCCTCACATTAAAATCAGACAAAGATATTGCACAATAAGAAAACTATAGAACAGTACCTCTTGCAGGGGAGGTAAAACATTATTTCTACCTTCTTAGGTTCTTGGGCTCAGCCTGAGAATTAATTTGGCATGTTAGGGAAATTTCCATGCATACTAGGGGAATTTCTGTGCTGATTCTGCTTAAAACCACAAAGCAGCTAAAGCAGATGCTGACACCTGTCAGCCTTGCAAGCTAAAACCGCAAAACAGTTTAGTGAAGTTGCAAGCCTGTCATGATTATACTGTTTGTTATAAACCTATCATAATTATACTATTTGTTATAAGCCTGTCATAATTATACTGCTTATAAGAATTATTGTTTATTGGATAACTTTTAAATATTTTTGCTAATTGGTTAATCATTTATACTTGTGTGTGATTTGTTAAGAGTAACCTCCCCAAAAAAGTATAAAACCTGACAAAAATCTGGAAGAGGTGCTCAGATTTTGGGAGGCTTGACCTCGGTCTGGGCCACCAGCAATAAAACTTTCTGGCCCTCCAACTCTCTGCATGCCGCTCAGTTATGCCCCTGGGACAGGTCACTGACACTTGCCGTAACAGGTATGAGACAGATTAACAAGAGAAAATATACAGATTTTTATGCGTACATGGAGTTTCCATAGGAAAATGAAGAACCCAAAAAAGTGGCAAAACCTAAGTACTTACATACTGAGTTGAACACAGAGAGACAATTATCAAAAAGTAAATAAAACATGTTGGGAAACTAAAGAAAGAGTTATTTTAACAAATTCTATTTGGACAGAGTTCCCCTGGCCTCAGCTCCCCATTTCTGGTGATCAAAATGTCTCCTTTCCCCCGGCATAGGGAGGACATGGTTCACGTGAGAGTTTCATCTCCTGCTTTGAGGCAGGAGATTGGAAGTTCCAAACATCTTTTTTACACCTGCTGTTTATCGAGTGTCGTTAGCTCAAAATAATCCTTATGCCAAGACAGCATATTTTAGTCTGGCATATTCTTCCATCCTTCACTGTCATGATCAAAGAACAGTCTTTAATGTGTGTGTGTGTGTGTGTGTGTGTGTGTGTGCGCGTGTACGCGTGTGCGCGTATGTGTATGAATTATAATATAATATCACCAAGTGGGATTTATCCAAGAAATTCACTGAAATTCCATTGTTTTCTGGAATAGGAGTGTGCTTTATTTCCACTGGGGAAACTCTGAGTTACAACAATTCATCCATTGATTCTTTTAATTTATGTAATATTGAGTGTTTATGATGTATCAGTCACTGTGGTTTCAAAGACACCCTCTGGCCTCCTGCTAATGGAAAGGGTCACATATGACAGGTGATTATAATACACTTAGTATCTGTAATTACAGGGACACATATACCATGTTAGTGCTGAAGAAAGGCCACTTAATCCGTAGGACAGGTGTAGAACAGCCTACTACATGGCAAGAGTAACGCCATCTTGAAGCACAACTGCCGTAACGACCACGCCTGACTCCTGCATATAGAGGTGTGGCAGCAACAAGGTCAAGGAACAATGCTCGCTGCGTAGAAAATGCCTCATAAAAATGCTATGTAACTTCCCCCCTGGTGACGAGTTTCACAAGATAGTCAGAGACATGACCAGCTTCACGTTTTACAAAAAAAAAAAAAAAAAGCTTGATACATAAAGAACACTTTCTGGAAGGCAAGTGTAGGGATCCACTGCTTTGTGGCAGACAAGACATGGCCTCTGTTGGTAAGTCCTTATGAAATGTTTCTTTCTGAGAAACTGGATTTGTCAGCCTCTTTCTTCGGCCTCTCAGCTCCCTCTGCCTTTGGGAGGAGGTTTGCACATTCCTGCTGACCATGCCACAGCATCCGAGTGCGCAACCCAAGACTTCCTTCATGGCCACTGAACTGATAGACACCATCCAACACAGAAAAGAAAAGATGTTTATTCTGAAAAGGCTTTAACCTATTGAAAAATGAACCCTGGTGTGCAATCTCCCTGTATGTGTTCATGCCTATAAAGGCAGTCGGTTAAGCCAATGTCCTGGAAACTCATTGCAATCTCAGTAAACATTCTTTTTCTTTAAAGTTAATAAATTTATTTTACTTAGCATACAAATCATTCTTAAAATTGCATATCTTATGGGGAAGGTCTTATCAGGTCATCTTTAGAAAATAAACTAAGACTGAATCTCATCTTTCCTTTTCCCTTGGAAATTAAAGGCATTGACTCTGACATATAATTTCATTTTTCTTCTTCTTCTTTTTTTTTTCCAAGGCTTCTATCAGGAGGAATAGAGAGCAGAATATAAGCCTGGTTTAAGGGTTTTTTAAAAATGGTCCCTCTTGCTTAGATTTGCTCATTCTTTTCAGTGTTGTGAAAGGGTGCAGTCTGAAGTAAGATTAGCTGAGGAACACTATTGTTCTCATTCTGTACTGAGCATCCACGAATTTTCATATGCTAGCTTTCAAACCATTTCAAGGTGATTATATTGCCTAGTGTTATGTACTGCACAGAAAAGACAGATACATGAATTACATTTTCCCAGGTTAGCAATCTTCGCAATTGTCACTCGTTTCAGTAGCGTTAATACCCTGCATGGTAAGCCCACAGAACTTATGTACAAGAACAGCAGAAACAGTCCTAGAAATGAGTGAATGTAATTTACTAACAATTATACTGCCACATAAGTTTGTATTTTGCACAAAAATGTGGGTTCTGCATGTTATAATAGATGTGAGGAGAAAATGGTAGTATGATAAAAATCAGATGGACTTCAGGAACAAGCTGCATAATTTTCAAGTATCTTGTAGCAACACATGGCTTTTGCCCCTTACTGTACTCGGCTTTCCTCCGCTCCTCCTCCTTAAGCATCTATGCATCGAAAGCTGCCTGGTTTGACTGGTGCATTACTGGATGGTTAAGAGCAGTCACGTACCTTCGTGCTGTGGTCCATGGCCCCAGGTGTTCTGTGCACTTCATGGGAGCTGATCTGAAAACCTAATGCAATAACAGCTGAAAAGGAGGGGCCTTCCATCACCCAGGGATGATGCTCACTTTCTATTCAGTGTGTTTCTGCTTTAACAATGGCCCCCAGAAGCAACATCTGTCTATGCTCTAACTGTTCAATCCAGAAAAGGGCTACATAAAGTGAGATGCTGGATCATTACTTGGTTTTTACAAGAAGAGATTCTTTTAAAGCCTCCCCAACTCTACCACATTCAGCTCCTCTAAATCATTGGACGAATCCTTCCTCAGCTCTCCCCAGTACGCCACGCTAACGCGATCTCGGGAGAGCCCTCCCCATCCACTCCTGCCCTTGCCTCCCTCTTGTCCCCAGGCCTGGCTGAGCCTAACGCTGCCTCTCTGCAGCTCCCTGTTGCCTCCTGATCACCGGCATTCTTGCATTTATCACAGGGAATTGAGAGGAAATCTTCCTGCTTACTTATCTTCTCCCCCGAAGAATGTAACATCCTCAAAGACAAGACCTCCCTGGTTCCTCTGTAGAGTCCAGTCATTAGAGGAGTTCTAGAAAATGGAGTCTGCTCGCTGAAAATTTGTCAGACTGAACTAGAAACAGATGGGTGCAACACAGGCAGCAATCAGAGGTGTTGTTCTGCTTATGTTTTATATGGCAGTAATACTAATTTAGGGCAATTTATTAACAAAAAAATGGACAAAACCACAGAAATTCAAAGTATCATTAACAGAAATATTTCAGTAATATTCAATAATATCCAAGCAGTAGTCACTACGGGCCAAGTATTTCTTATCACTCCTTTAAATGCTAACTTTACTGACAGTAATTGGGTTAAAATTGACAGTAAAACATTTTAACAGCAATAGTTACATGCCAGACATTCTATAGAGCATGCATGTTATGCTCTAGGGAGGGGAGAGAGGGTTACCCCCTCCTGACAGCAAAGGAAAGGGAATTGAGGGAAGAATGGTGGATTTCCTAATTGTATACATTGAGTAAGAGCTAATGGTGGGATTCCGATCACACTATCCATGTTCTTTCCCCTTCACTAATTTAAAAAACAAAAGAAATAAAAGAAAAATCTGCTCTGAAGTATGTTTTAAATAAAAAAAGGGAACATTTTAAAATAAGTTAAAAGAATGAAACCTGATAAAGAGAACACAAATATATTTGTCTATAGTATGATTAAGATTAATAAATGATATAACACTGTTAGAAAAATCACAACAATATTAAACAGGATATAACTCTTGGCCATAAACTGATTTTAATTGAAAGGATAGCATTAGCTCATCTGTGTCCATACATACTCAGCAAGGTTGCAGAGCAAACATCAGAAGAGAACATAAATACTATTCTAAATTCTGTCAGGAGGCTTTTAATAGGATTTCTGAAAGAGTGATTATGTGTTAGGTACCTAATATTAATAACATTGAAAAGAAAATGAATTTTATTGAAATACATACATACAAAAATGGTTCAAATACCAGAGAAGAACTCATATAGTAAAAGCAATCCTAGGCAATAAAAACGAAATGGGAGGTATCAATTTACAAGACTTAAAACTATACTACAAGGCTGTAGTAGTCACAACAGCTTGGTACTGGCACAAGAATAAAGTCATAGAGCAGTGGAACAGAACTGAGAACCAGATACAAAACCATCCTCATATAGCCACCTAATCTTTGACAAAACAGACAAAAGCATATACTGGGGAAAAGAATCCTTATTCAATCACTGGTGCTGGGAAAATTGGATAGCCACATGTAGAAGACTGAATCAGGATCCACACCTTTCACCTCTCACAAAAATCAACTCAGGCTGGGTGACAGATTTAAACCTAAGGTGTGAAACTATTAGAATTCTAGAGGAAAACATTAGAAATATTCTTCTAGACATTTGCCTAGGCAAAGAATTTATGAGGAAGACCCCAAAGGTAATCACAGCAACAACAAAAATAAATAAATGGGACCTGATCAAATTAAAAAGCTTCTGCATAGCCAAAGAAACTGTCACAAGAGCAAACAGACAACCTACAGAATGGGAGAAAATGTTTGCATGCTACAAACCCAATAAAGGGCTGATAATTAGAATCTATTTAGAACTCAGGAAAATCAGCAAGAAAAAATTGAACAACCCTATCAAAAAGTGGGCAAAGGACATGAACAGAAACTTTTTAAAAGAAGACAGAATAATGTGCAAAAAAATATGAAAAAATGCTCAGTGTCTTTAATCATCAGGGAAATGCAAATCAAAACCACAATGAGATATCACTTATCTCCAGTGAGAATGGCCTTTATCAAAAATCCCCAAAACAATAAATGTTGGCGTGGATGCAGAGAGATAGGAACACTCATACACTGCAAACTAGTGCAATCTCTGTGGAAAGCAAGATGGAGATACCTTAAAGAGATACAAGTAGAGCTACCATTTGATCCAGCAATCCCATTACTGGGCATATACCCAAAAGAACAGAAGACATTCTATAAAAAAGACACAGTGGAAAGTCTCAAGAATAGAATGGATCATGCAGAGGAAAGAATCTCAGAGTTTCAAGATAATGCTAAACAAATCGGATGAAGAAAAAGAACTCAGAAACAAGAGAGAAGACCAAAACTTACAAGAAATGGGGGATTACGTAAAGAAACCGAATCATAGGATCATTGTCTTCCAGAGGGAGAAGAATAAGATGCACAAGGGCTGGAAAACTTATTTCATGAAATACTGGAGGAAAATATGCCAGGCCTGGCCAGAAATCTGGATATCCAGATACAAGAAGCACACACAACTTCTGGGAGACTCAATGTGAAAAGGCAATTACCACATCATGTAGTTATTAGGCTGACAAAAGTAAACATGAAAGAAGCAATTCTCTGAGCAGTGAGACGAAAGCAACAAATAAACTACAAAGGAAAGCCTATCAGACCAACTGCTGATTTCTCAATTGAAACCTTATAAGCCAGGGGGGATTGGGTCCCTATTCTTGATCTACTAAAACAGAATAATGCCCAACCTAGAATTCTTTATCCAGCAAAATTAAGTTTCATCTATGAGGGAGTAATAAAGTCCTTTCCAGACAAGCAATCACTGATGGAATTTGCAAAGACCAGACCAGCCCTACAGGAAGTACTCAGACCTGCATTACACACCAAACAGTGCAATAGACACTCTTCACAGTAAAAGCATTCAAAAGCCAAAGCCTAGAATGTGGACTTCATGATGGCTCAAAGGAGCAAAACAGAAAGACAGGATTTCACCCACCAATATGAATGGAAATCTACATCAAATCTCAATCCTCTCAATAAATGTGAATGGCTTAAACTGTCCTCTGAAGAGACACAGACTGGCAGAGTGGATAAAAATCCACAAGCCTAGTTTCTGCTGTCTACAGGAAACGCATTGAACCCGTTGCGTTTCCTGCCTTCAGATTAAAGGTCAAGGGATGGAAAACTATCATCCAGGCAAATGGAAGTCAAAAGAAAGCAGGGGTAGCTATACTATTTTCAGATAACATAAGCTTTAAAATAGCAAAAGTAAAAAAGAACAAATATGGCCACTATATAATGGTGAAAGGGAAGATCCAACAAGAAGAGTTAACAATTCTTAATATCTATTCACACAAAGCAGGGCCATCCAGTTACATAAAGCAAACCTTGTCTGATCTAAATAGCATGATAAACAACAATGCCATAGTAGCAGTGGACTTGAATACTCCACTGAATGAACTGGACAGATCTTCCAAACAAAAAATAAGCAAAGAAATAATGGACTTAAACAGAGCTCTAGAACAAAAGAGTCTGACAGATCTCTACAGAACATTCCACCCAAATAAAGCCGAATTTACATTCTTCTCATGAGCCCATGGAACTTTCTCCAAAACTGATCACATACTAGACCACAAATCAGACCTCAACAAATTCAGAAAAATAGAAATTATACCGTGTACTTTCTCAGACCGTAGTGGTATAAAATTAGAGTTCAATTCCAACAGAAATACTCACCGCCTCACAAAGTCATGGAAATTAAACAATCTATTGTTTACTAACTATTGGGTCAAGGAGGAAGTACAGAGGGAAATCAAGAACTTCTTCGAACTAAATGGTAACAGAGACACAAGTTATCAAAACCTGTGGGATACAGCAAAAGCAAACCTGAGAGGAAAACTAATAGCAATTAAATGCTCACATCCCAAACCAGAAAATTTTAGAAATCGACAACCTAATAAATAGTCTCAAGGAATTGGAAAAGAAAGAGCAAACCAATCCCAACCCAAATAGAAGAAAAGAAATAACTAAGATCAAAGCAGAACTAAATGAAATTGAGAGCAAGAGAATTATACAGAAGACCAACAAAACCAAAAGCTGGTTTTTTGAAAAGATCAACAAAATTGACAGCCCTCTTAATAGATTGACTAGAATCCAAAGGGAAAGGACTCTAATAAACTCAATCAAAAATGAAATAATAATAATAAAATGGTTCAAATAGCTATCTATATAGGCTAAAATTGTTTTAATATTATTTTTCAAATCATAGTCATCTCAAATTATTATTCATTTGGGGGATATTTATTTGGAAGATCTTGTACCTTATTTATCCTTTGGATAAATTTTAATTTACTGATAATGTTCACCTTTATTTGGAAAGACCAGGTCATAAGATGCCAGATTTCTTGGCACTGGTAGCGTGTGGTATCAGTGAGACCAATGGATGGGACAGAGTTCTCAGAGTCTATATAGTCTAGTGAAAACCCGGAAGAAGAAAACTGACAATAAATACAAACTGTAATCAGCAGATATAATTAACATCATGACTTGTTTAATAAAAAGACTTTAGGAGACTTACTAAAAAGAATGACTCATTAGTAACATGTAATTGCCATTTTATAATTGTTATAATCACAATAATAATTGCTATTTAAAATGGAACATGGTGTAGTATAATGGATAATAATAAAATTGAGAGAAAGCTATCAATGCTGTATAAGGACTTAGGGAAACCTTAAAATAAACATGGTTAAAGCCAGATATGGAAATTAAGTACTCTAAATTGAGTTATAGTGACTAACAGTTAATGAGCACTTCCTCAATGCTTTTCCTATAGTAACATTAAGCTATTATAATAATCATATGAGATACCCATTGGTCTCAGATTCCTGTCCAGAGCCACCTCTGTGACATCTTGCAGTCTTCCCTTCTTGGAAAAACCCTGGACACTCCAAATAACTGTGGTTATTTGTTAGTTATGTGATATATGTGATCGCTAGAAGCAAAAATATCTTCCAAAAGTTAATGGGATATTCAAGGTAATAGATATAGATTTCATCTATGATACTCAAGGACAAGAGTCGTTATATTTTAGCTTAATTAAAATTGGCTTTATTTCTGTCTATCAGATTATTATGAAATCTCAGGCCTGCTTCACCAGACCCTCTTCGGAGGATGCATTTGGGAAGGATTTGAACATAAGAGTTATACTAATTCTACCACATACCTTGGGGCAAGGAAGCTCAAAATTCTAAACTAAAGATTTAGTAATTTGGAGGAAAATCTTTTCCGTTTCTTTTCCTATATTACTGCATAGACAACAAGAAAGGACCAGCATCTAAACAAATCATTTAGCTACATAAGTTTAAGCTGCTAAGGAACTGGATAAAACTAGCATGGAAGAATAATGAAGAGGGACAGGGACATGAGGAATGCTAAAATAAAGAGCAAGTTGTGATGATGGATTGTGTATGGAAGACAACACCCTCCCCCTTCCTTCTTTCCATCCCTCTCCGTTCCTTTTCTCCATCCCTTCCCTCCCTCCTTTCTGTCCTTCGAACATTACTGACTACACACCTCTGTGTTGAGGGCACTGGGCACACGGTAGAAAGAAAGCAAAACCCGATTTTGTTGTCAAGTGCTTGCGCCGTACGGTTGGCACAGAGACGGTGAGTCAGCAAACACACAACTGACAAGTCAGTGCAGGTCGCGAGCAGCTGTGCGTGCAGCGCTAGCACCGGGGGCAAGCACAGGGGGCTGCCCGGGCGAGAGGAGTGGGCACGCTCATCACCCACAGGACAGAAGTGCCTCCGAGGAGGCGGCTGCAGAAGAACCAGGTAAACTCCTAGTGAGGGGCGTCCAAGGGCAGGCTAAGTGCCGCGAGAGCATTGCGGTTGGAAGGAGTTGCTGCGTGAAGGAACTGGATAATGGCGGGTCTTGACATACTGTGGGGTACAGGGAAGGGGTGGAGGAGAGAGATGGATCGAGTTTAGAAAGGAAGAAAGGACCAGAGCTTGTGGGACATCCTCACCATAGTAAAGCATTTGCTTTTGCACATACTTCACTTGATTTGCCTGTGAAATACCCACATAAAAATATCAAGTACGCTGTGGGTGAGTGAGTCTGAATCAGGGCAAGGGAACAGCTCGTGCCTTGATTGACAACTCTGGCCAAGGTGTGTGCATTTTGAACAAGTTTCCCAGGTGAGCCTTATGTTATTGAAGTTTGGGAAACATGAATTTAGAGATTAGAGTTAAAAGCATGGAAACAGTTGAAGTTTTCCAAAAAGAGAAATACTACAGAGAAAAAGGATCAGAGACACCAAGACGTGTCCTACTCGAGGAGGGGTAGGGTGTGGCACCACAGCAGACAGGGACTGTGACCAGGAGGAGAGGCTGCAAGGCCCACAGGGGCGCCTGTCACAGTGAAAGGCGCTTCCACAGGGTGCTCACAGACGCCTGTAGCCAGGAGCCAGCGCAAGGGGAACACTGAGTAGGTCTGCACGGTGCTTGGTGTCTACAGTATTTGAGAGAGAACAGACGGTGTATCCTTGGGGGACAGCAGGGATAGAAGCAGAGGCAGAGATGTGTCATCCATACCCTGCGAATATTGCACTTATAAGCACCATAACTGCATCATTATTTCATATTCTGGCAATTTTCTTAAAATTAAGGTTTCTCTTTAAAATATGAATCATTTTATAATGAATAGTTTAATCTCCACTATTTAATATGAGAACATTTGCTATTCACTTACCGATCTGTGATATGTGTCAAATTATATAAGCTATACAGTTAAAGGGGAGAATTGTCAACAGTAAAAATTATAACTAAAATTTTGTGTGTTTTATTGACATTATAAAAGAAATGTAAAAATGATATAATGCATACTTTCATATTTTGTTTTTCTGTTTTTTTACTAAAGACAATACGTTGTCTTATGAAAGACGATTTTTGCATTATGCTAAATTATCTTTTTACTATGAATGGACTATCCCATGTTAAAAACTTTATTTCAGATGATCCATCTCATGATCTAAATTCTGTAGGGCCAAAATGAAGGAATGAATGATTTGAAACAACCTACATGGTAAATTGTCTTTGATCTAATTATGTGCATGTGTGTGCATGTGAATATATGTGTACATATATACATATACGTTCATAATTGAACATCTAAATACATATATAAATACACATATATAATTATATAAAAATACATAGACATATATTTTTTAACATGCAGATTTACAGATTTTTGCTTGTAAAGAGGGTTTGATACTGACTGTTAAGTATGAAATGAAAATTTCTCTGTCTCTATACCAGAAAAAATGTAGATAAGGGATAAAACATCTGTCCGTGCCAAGAAATAGATCCACATAAGTTTGTATGCAAGTAACCACTAGAACTGTCTCTTGTTACAAAATTCATGAGAAGATACATTGTGCTTTTAAAAGCTGTTCTTGAGTCTTCATCACTGGCTATTGTAGTCATGAGTCAGCATTTAACTTTTCCCTCACCAGAAAGTGATTCAAGGACAAGTGACTTGCTTTGGCCCATGACTCATGAACATGAGTTAAAGATAGTGAGAGACTCAATATTAACATGTTCAAAGACCAGGCCATACATTTTAGCAGAACTCTGACCCCCAACCTGTACTGTGGCAGGTTCAGGAAGCCCAACTACAGCCTGTGCAACAACAGGCCCAGAATGTTCAGAACTTGGTCAACATTTGTTACCTCCTTCAACCACCTCCTTCAACCACCTCCTTCAACTTACCATCAGCCAGAGAAAGCCAAATCCACTTCCCTAACCAGTCCCACGAGATGCCCCTCTTCTAGCTAGCGACGTCAACAGCCTCCAGTCAGGACACACTGGAGACCATACTTTTTTTCCTCCATAAATCTTTCCCACTCGCCTGCCTGCCTCAGTCTCTGCCAAAGCAAGCGGGGGTGGCTGCCCCCTCGCTGTAGCATGCTCTGAATCAGTAGACTGGCTTTTCTCGTTTGGCTGGTTTTTGTTTATTTCACATTTCGGACAAGTCATTTGGCCCCATTTGATTTTTGTGCGTGTTTATAAAACAGTGTATAGGTGACTCACAAGATTGTGAGAATTGATTGACAACTAGTGTTAAGATGCCCTGAATTTATTTGATCACTTGAATGACAAACTGTAGAAGTCAGTGGCCTGTTTATCAATATTCCAATATTCTTCTACCTCTCTACCTCTTTGTAGCAAGGCATAAGTTTTAGGAGCTATTGCATAATGTGCTAAATCTCTTTTCTCTCTGCCACAGTGATTGGAGTTGTTTCAAATGGTGGCAGCTCCGTCAGCCCTGCATGCAGCTTGAGTGAGACACTCGATTTGTTAAACCACTGAGATTTTGTAATTGTCACCACAGGGTATCCAAGAATGCCTTGACGGATGCACTGACGATGAATGTTTACATCATGATCCAACAAGGACCAGAGTTTTTAAATGTAAACTACTACATTTGCAGGAAACATAGTCTCTTTAATAAAAATAACATAACCTCATAATATTTTTCACATTGGAGTTGGTTTTGCTCTGATTTCTCTCTGTTTATTTTACTGGTGTCCATGAGCCCAATTCAAAATTTCCCATCAATTAGCAGTGTCATGAATCCAATCGATAGCCATCAAACAGTGGAAGATAATTAGATTAGACCAAAGGGCTTAATTTTGAGCCTTCAGAACACTTTGCTGTGTTTCCAAATGTTCATGGTAAGTTACAATGTTCTGAGGTTTTTTTATTCACTGTAGCAAATGCTTGTTTGTCTGGATGATTTTTTCTTTTTCTATTTTCTTTTTTCTTCTTTTTTTTAGCAGTGAACAGAAAAGATAGAGAATCATGGTGAAAAGAGAAGAAAGAAAACTGAGTTGCGCTGTCTTTAAATACATGCAGATAGGTGTGTAATAGATCCTACCATGTTTGAATTTAGGCTTATACGTGCATGAGCATTCCAGAAAACTGATGGGGTGGACACACAGACATCTATGTCTCATAAGAGACTGGCACTGGGGACAGAGGGTCTCAGCACAGCTGGTATCGGAGCCGTGCTGTAGCTCTGGGTGCTGCGGGAGAAAGGCACTGTAAGAAAGTGATGCAGGAGCCGTCACACTAAGGTGCACACAGCACCATTTACCTGCACTGCTCGGAAGGGAAGGAAACAAGACCAATCCAGACACTTTCTCAGGGCCCGCTGCGCTGACTGGTCATTGAGAATGAGAGTCCAGGCAGCCTTGCTCAGCAGAGTTTGGCAAGAGTGTCTGACAGAGGTCACAGGACACAGAAACAGAGAAGTGATGAGAGAGGCAGGGATGCCAGGAACAAAGTCACTTCCTGCTGGAGGCCTAGGCAGCGGATGGAAGAGGCAGGTCTGCACCCGGAAGTGGGCAAGCCAGAGCCCAGGTCCAGCTGGCTTCCTGTCCTCCCGGAGGGGCTTGCCCTTTTGGTGCTTGCGTTGTGGAAAAGAGGAAACTTTTGGAGTCTTAGGTGCTTGTTGAGACAGAAACCAGAGGGATTTGAGTGATTATTTGAAATATGAGTGCAATTCTACCCACAAATGGATGAGGCCAAGAGAAATTTGTTATGTATTAGTTTATGAATCTACATTTAACTCATGCACACATATAGAGTCACAACTGATGTCATAGTTAGCAATGCTTACAGAGAGGTCACTATCTATAAATTAGCAAGAAATATTAAGACCTTGTAGTTCAAGAAAGTTCAAAGTTTCCACATAAATAAGCAAGATCTGGGATACAAATTCTTCCCAGTTAACTAGCTACAATGCAAGATATGTGTATTACTGCAAAAGTAAAATCATATTTCAATGACTCATAAAAAATAAAAGAACCTAATATATCCAGATAAAAAATCCAATTGTTTATATAGAGAGCAACTATCCCCAGCAGATCAAACTGTGTTTTTGCAATCTTATATCCTATGACTGTGATTATAATTTATATTAAACCAAGTACTGAGGCCAATAATAACTCACAGTTAAATTGTCCCAGTGATCATATTAAAAGAATCATCTTACTTTTGTAATTTCATTGCGAATGGAATTCTCACTGCATGCAGGTAAAGTTAGTTTGCTACCAGGACTACTGAAGTCTAGAGGGGAAAAAGCCTGCTCGCACTGACTGAGAAAGTGCCACCATTAAAGTGGTAGGATTCAATGCAATTAGGACACCACTTAGTGGTGGAGAACCACTAAGAAATGTGCTTCAGATAAGAAATATATTAAAATGAGAGTCTATTGAGTCATTACTCTAACAAATATATCTTTAGAGATGACAGCTTTACAATCAAATCAATAATACTTGGCACTTTCTACATATTAATATAATGTTATCTTTAATCTCTTTTCAATCACGTAACTTTGACTACCTTCCCAGACACTTTGATCCCAATGCCCACATCAGAATTTGGGAGCTTTTTAAAGAATGAATGTAAAGAAAAAATACTTGTTGTCTCATTGGTATTATCATGAAATGGGTAATTGACACTTGTCTTGATAAATTGATATGTATGGATAGCTAAAAAGGATAAATCAGACCCAAATGATATTGGTCCAGTTAAAGTAAATATGCACAAACTAGTATTTACAGTTTTAGGTAGTCATTGTAGATTGGCCTGGACATTAAAACTCACTTAAAATTTTCAAAAAATTTACTAGAAATGAAAAATGTCTTGAAAGTCAAGAGGTTAGAAGATATATATATTTACAATTGTATTTAGCATGATTTAAAAAAAGACATTTGGTCAGTTTTTAAAATATTTAATAATATATGTGATTTATTAGTTTACATATATGTATCAGTATAATGAATTTGGTGACATTTCTATTTCTGCTCCTGAAGGAAACATCTCACTGCAAGGTTCAAAGAGCAAGAACATAGGGCTTTCCCAAACAGAAATTAATGGGAAGGTCACCAAACAGTCTGTAATTACAACGGACGTTTTTTTAATACCACAAATTAGTAGACTAGCTTTGAGAAAGCCAAGCAAGTAATTCACTACCACACATGAAGACAAAGAATAAAACACTGGTTTTGACAGGGCAGCTGCACTTTTCTAGTTGTTTTGTTATTTTTCCATGAATTTCCACATATTGACATATTGTTACTTAAATAGTAATCAGCACTTGTTTTTCAGGGGTTTTTGTGTAAAAAAATCACACCTTTAATTTTAAAACATAGTAAAGAGAAAGGTACTTAGGTACTTCATTTAAGAATGGAGGAATTTATTATGACTCTTGAAGACACATTACATTACTTATATTTACGACTGTAGTTGCTGTTGTACATTCTGTTGCGAAGCCATATGAGTCGGGATGGGCATTGCTTGCAGTTTTTCTTCCTTGCACTTGCATTGATCTCTTATTTTTTAAAACCTTACTTTGATTCACAGAGTAAGAATAGATAATTAAATAGAAGAAAATATTTAAAATTATGTTATAATACATACATGTGTTACTTTTTATACATCTTACAGAAGTTAAGGGCCAGTTTAATTATAATAGCCAGAAAATTATTGCTTTTACAGACTATGTTAAAACAATTAAAAAGGTTGTTTTTAAGCTAAATATTACTCTTTTCCTTCTTGTTAAAGTCTACACAAAAAGTAAAAAATCGATAATAAAATTCTGTCTTTTTACATCTTCTTGCCACCAATTCTACATCATTATTATCATAATATCTTCAGAAACAGTTTTCTCTATAAATTCCAGTTTGATAAAGAATGTGCCCTAACCCAAAATAAAAATAACAAATATAGTCATAATAGTTAATTCTTGCATAATGTTTTTTAAAACTCCAAGTGTTCAGTAACTAAGAGTGCAGTAATATAAGATAAATGATCATTTTAAAGTAAATTCTAAGTAAGCATGTGGTTTTGTTCTAATTCTGTAACTGAAGACAAGAAATTAATTTTGTTAAAGTCATTAACAACTCTATCTGAAAATTAGCAAATTTTTACTTCATCAGTTGTAAACAACTCACCTAAAACTTTTATGTGCTTCAAGGACTCTTAGAATAGTGATATGCCAGGAACAGATACATGGTGTAATATGGCTAAAAAAGGTAGAGCAATTTCCATATTCCACCTAAAGTGTTGTGAAAATCTACACTTCCAACCACCACGTAAATAAAATATTCTTATCTAAGCTAATTTCTAACTTGATATACACTGTTCCATGATGACAGCTTTAAATCTATTATACCTTTACATTAATTCTGAGAAAAAATTTAATATTGATAATATTTACCTGTTGATAGGTACCCAAATTGTGGATATAATTCAATCAATATGCATTGATTATTGAGCAACCCACCCTAATTTTCACTTGGGTAGAAGACCCAAGTGAGGTACACTGAGGACATAAAAATGAAAAAATAAATTCCTGCTCCTGCCTTCCAGGAATGACCAAGAAAAATTCCTTCAAGTACTGTCCATATTAAAATACATTATGTATACATGTATACACAACACATGTATGTAAAAGTATATTTATATGTATATAAACATATACACATACACTTTGGCACATATTTTCACATACTTATGCTTAAAAATGTACATACATGTAGGATACACACACTCACTTCAGCACACATTGTCTCATTTATTATTATCCAAACAATCCTTTTAATAACAAATATAGCTATTATCATTTTATCTCCATTTCATAAATAAAAAAATCTCTCAGAGATGAAATGTTGTTTAAGTTACATCATTTATTAATTTCTTAGAGCTGACATAACAAAGTACTACAAATTAAGAGGCTTAGAACAACAAAATATTATTGTCTTACACTTCTGGAAACTGGAAATCTAAAATTAATGTATCAGCTGGGCCATGCTCCTCTGAAACTGTAGGGGATGGATCCTTTCTGCCTCTTCCTAGTTTCTGGTGGTTTGCTGGCAGTCAGTGGCAATCCTTGGCTCGTAGACACATCACTCCATCACTCTAATCCTCTCTCTTCACATAGCCTCTCTCTATGCATCTGTCTCTGTGTCCAAATTTCTCCTTCTTATGAGACACGAGTCATATTGGATTAGGGCCCATTCTCATGTCTTATTTTAACTTGATTACCTCTGCAAAGATGATATCTCTCAAAAATCTCCAGCAAAAATATTCATGCATCATCTCCAGCTGCATATCTTTCCAGTACCTTTACTTACATTAGTTTTCCCTAATCAAAGGCCATTTGTTCTTATCTCCAGATCTAACTTTGCTTTTCAGAGCCAACTCATATCCTCCCTGTTCTTTTTTTTTTTTCCAACAAATTTTTATGGAAACAACCCCTTCCCTTGTGAAACTATGAAAGCTGATCTCTATGATTCTGCTGGTGTCTATGGGCCATCAGAGCACATGTCCTGGAGGGGATGTCTGAGTATCGTGGTGTGGGACAAGATGTCTCGCTGAAGATGAATCTGGTATTGCCAGTGCAGGATGTGAGCAGAAGAGAAGTTGTACATAGGTAACCAGGCACATGTGGATAGGGAGAACTCTCACTAGGCTTAAGGAAACAGGTGAGAAATAAAGTTGAAGGAGAGGGCAGCTCCATCTGCTGCACCACCAAGGAGGGACAGGGGAGCCCAAGCTTTCCTACATACACCTAGGAAAATTTCCACCACCCTGCTATGGGCTCCTGAGAGACCAAGATGCAATCAGACAGCATTCACCCCAATATCTTGCCCATGCTATTTGCCTAGAAGGGACCCCACCCTCTGTGGTCAAAGTCCACAATTTCATTTGAGGAATTTAATTTGGGCTGTGTCCCACCCTTAGGCAGAGTTCAAGATGAGATGCCTGCAGCTGCAAACTGTCTGGGAAGGGACCAAGGAGACAAAGCTCTCCTAAGTACACTTAGGACAATATTGTCCTAAGCTGTTACAGACAGCTGTGGGACAGGGCACTAGCCTTCCCAGTCCACTGCAGCTACAAACAACATCAACACAGATCACTTAAGTTCTAGTGGGTGGCTCCACAACTGCTACTGCCACCACACACATGACACCAGCTGCTTAGGGGCCTGAAAACACACCCACACGCCTGGTCCTCTGCTCCAATTATTAGTTTCTGAGCAAGCTACCTGAAGGCTGAAGAATTGGCCTTCCAGGACACAATAGCACTGCTACCAGAATAAGCTGTTCTGGGGCCTAAAACAAGGCAAACTCTGCCCTCTACTGTCACTATGGTGTCCCATAGACTGGCTCAGCTATCTTCAAAGTCCCCAGCAAAGCTTTACCACAGCCACATGTAATAACTGTATCCTAACTCACCAAGGAAATAAAAGATACTACTGACTCTGTGTACTGCCAAAGATACCATACAAAGATCACACTACTATGGGTACCCAAAAGCAAAGCAAAAGTATCCTGTTCAACTAACAATACCTATACATCTTCAGGAAAAATTCTGCTGTTCGAAAGCAATTTCAAAAAATTGGAACAAGTGACTGCTATAACAGATGCACAGATAGCAATGAAAGGATGCAGGAAATGTGAAAACGCAAGGAAATATAACACCACCAAACACCACAATTGCCCAGCAATGGATCTCAAACAAAAAGAATTCCTCGTAATACCAGATACAGAATTCCAAATATTGGTTCTAAAGAAGCTCAATGAGATGCAAGAGAAATCTCAAAACCAATACAAAGAAATAAGAAAATCAATTCAGGATATGAATGAGAAATTTACCGAGGAGATAGACACATTTAAAAAAATACAGAAATCTGGACCTGAAAAATTTATGGAAGGAAATGCAAAACATATTCAAAGGCTTCAATAAGAGACTAGACCAAGCAGAAGAAAGAAGCTCAGAACTTGAAAACAGGTCTTCTGAAATAATCCAGTCAGATAAAAGTAAAGAAAAAAGAATAAAAAAGAATGAGCAAAGCCTTCAAGATGTCTGGGACTACCCAAAGCAACCAAGCTTACTAATTATCAGTATTCCTAAGGTGGAAGAGAGATCCAAATGTTTAGAAAATCTATTTAAGAAAATAATTGATGAAAAATTACCAAGACCAGCAAAATAGTTAAACATTTAGAAACAGGAGGCCCAGCAATCCTCATGCAAATACATTGTCAAAAGGACTTCACCACAGCATATCATATTCAGAATGTCTGAAGTGAAAGAAAAAATTTAAAATTAGCAAGAGAAAAGCATCTAGTTATCTATAAAGGAAACCCCCGATTGAACCAACAGTGGACTTCTCAGTAGCAACCTTTACAGGCCAGAAGAGAATGGGATGACATTGTCAAAGTGCTGAAAGAAAAAAACTGTCAGCCAAGAATTTTATATCCTGCCAGAATACACTTCATAAACGAAGGATAAATCATCTTTCCTAGATAAGCAAACACTGAGAGAATTAGTTACCACTAGACTGGCCATATAGAAAATAGTCAAAGGGGTCTTAAATGTGGAAACAAAAGGACAATATTTGGCATCACAAAACGCACAAAAAAGGTAACTCCAAGGTCTAATGAAACAATCACACAAAGAAAGAGAAGAAAGGAGTCAAATGGCAACATGACAGAGTTCAGCAAACCACAAAGGCAAAAAAAAAAAAAAAAGAGTAAAAGAAAGAAAGCAACCAAGTAGAAAACAATTAACAATATGACAAGAATAAAATCTCACACATCAATATTAATCTTGAATATAAATGGATTAAATGCTCCAATTAAAAGACATAGGTTGGCAGAGTAGATTTTAAAAAACAATCCAATGATATATTGTGTATAAGAAACTCACCTTACCCATAAAGACATATAGACTGAAGGTAAAGAGGTAGAAAAAGATATTCCACTCAAATAGAAACCAAAAATGAGCAGGAATAGCTTTACTTCTATCAGATAAAAGAGACTTCAAATCAAAAACAGTAAAAAAAAAAAAAAAAGACAAAGGTCATTATATCATGATAAAGGGATCAATTTAGCAAGATGATATAACAATCCTAAATATATAGGCACCCAACATCAGAGCACAAAATAATTATTATTAGACCTAAAAAAAGAGATAGGCAGCAACACGATAATGGTGAGGGACTTCAACACCACACTTACAGGGCCAGGTAGGTTACCAAAGCTGAAAATTAACAAAGAAACATTGAACTTAAGTTGGGTTTTAGACCAAACGGACTGAGTGGATATTTATAGAACATTTCATCTAACAACTACAGAATATACATTTTTTTCATCAGTACATGGAATATTCTCCAAGATAGATCACATGTTAGGCCACAAAACAGGTATTGACAGATAAAGAAAAAAAAGAAAGAAAGAAAGAAAGAAATCATGTCAGTATCTTCTTAGACCACAGTGGAATAAAGTTAGAAATCATTACAAAAAGGAACTTTGGAAACTACAAACAAATGGAAATTAAACAATATACTCTGGAAAAATCATTAGGTCTATGAAGAAATAAAAATAAAAATTTTGAAATGAATGAAAATGAAAACATGACATATTAAAACCTGTGGGATACAGAAAAAGAAGTGCTAAAAGACAAGTTCATAGCATTAAATACCTACATCAAAAAAGTAGAAAGATCACAAATTGACAACCTAACATTGCACCTCAAGGAACTAGAAAAACACGAACAAATCAAATCCAAACTTAGCAGAATAAAAGAAATAACAAAGATTAGAGCAGAAATAAATTAGAGACCAAAAACAAACAAACAAACAAAAAAACAATATGAAGCACCAACAAAATGAAAAGTTGGTGTTTCAAAAAGATAGACAATATCGATAAATCACTAGCTGGTCTAATAAAGAAAAGAAAAGCAAAGATCCAAATAAACAGAATCAGAAATTATGTGATCTTATACCCGGAAAAACCTAAGGACTCCTCCAAAAAACTCCTAAATTTAATAAATGAATTCAGCAAAGTCTCAAGTTATAAAATCAATGTACAAAAATCAGTATCATTTTTTACACCAATAAGAACCAAGCTGAGAACCAAATCAAGAATATAATCGCATTTACAATAGCCACAAAAAAACCAAAACAAACAAACAAACAAAAAAACCAAATACCTAGGAATATATTTAACCAAAGAGGTCTAAGATCTCTATAAGGAGAACTACAAATCACTGATGAAAGAAATTGTAGATGACACAAACAAATGGGAAAACATCCCATGTTCATTGATCAGAAGAATAAATATTATCAAAATGAGCACACTATTCAAAAAAATCTACAGACTCAATGCAATTCCTATCAAAATACCAATGTCATTTTTCACAAAATTCAAAAGACAATTCTAAGTTCATGGGGAACCAAAATAGAGCCCAAATAGCCAAAACGATCATAAACAAAAAGAACAAAAGTGGTGACATCACATTATCTGACTTCAAATTATAGTACAAGGCTAAGCCAAAACTCAAAAAAAAAAAAATCATTTAATTGTAAAACATTTTGAAATAAAAAGCCAAAACTCAAATTATAGTACAAGGCTATAGTTGCCAAAATAGCATGGTACTGGCACTGGCATACAGATAGACACATGGACCAATGGAACAGAATAGAGAACACAGAAAGAAAACCATATACCTACAACCAACTGATCCTCAATAGAGCAAACAAAAACATACATCGAGGAAAGTATGCATTATTTAATAAATCGTGCTGGGAAAATTGGAAAGTCATTTGCAGAGAATGAAACTGGATCCCTGTCTCTCAGCAAACACAAAAATTAACTCAAGATGGATTAAAGACTTAAATGTAAGACCTGAAACCATATAAATTTTAGAAGAAAACCTAGAAAAATCTCTTCTGGACATTAGCCTAGGCAACGAATTTATGACTAAGACCACAAAAGCAAATACAAAATAGACAAATGGAACTTAATTAAATTAAAAATCATCTGCACATCCAAAGAAATAATTAAAAGAGTAAATAGATAACCTAAGTAATAGGAGAAAATATTCACAAAATATGCATCTGACAAAGAATTAATATCCATAATCTACAAGAAACTCAAACAACTGAACAAGGAAAAAAAAGTAACCCCTTTAAAAAGTAATCAAATGACATGAATGGGCATTTTTCAAAAGAAAATATACAAATGGCAAACAAACATATGAAAAAATGCTCAACATCACTAATCATGAGAAAGATGCATATTAAAACCACAATGAGATAACCTCTTACTCCAGTTAAAATGGCCATTATTAAAAAGCCAAGAAATAATAGATGTTGGCACAGATGTGGTGAAAAGGGAATGCTTATATACTTTTGATGGGAATGCAAATTAGTACAACCTCTATGGAGATCAGTATGGAGATTTCCAAAAGAGCTAAAAGTAGATCCACCATTTGATCTAGCAATCCCACTTCTGGTTATCTACCTTCCCCCCAAAAAGTATCATTATATCAAAAAGATACCTATACTAATATATTTATTGCAGCACAATTCACAATTGCAAAGATATGGAATATATATAATGCAACGCTACACAGCCATAAAAAAGAATGAAGTAATGTTGTTTTGCAGGAACTTGGAGGGAACCGGAGGCCATTATCCTAAATCAAGTATCTCAGAAACAGAAAAATAAATGCCACATTTTCTCACTTATGAGGAGAAGCTAAACTATGACTATGCAAGAACACAGAGTGATGTAACAGACATTAGAGACTCAAAGAGGTAAGGGTGGGAGTGGGTGAGGGATGAAAAATTACTTCCGGAATACAATGGACACTATTTGGATGATGGGTACAGTAAAAGCTCAGACTTGACCCCTATACAATATATACATGCGACAGAATTTAACTTGTATCCCCTAAATCTATTAAAATATTTTAAAAAGCAAAAAGAAAAAAATTAAAATAATAAAAACCCACACACACACACACACACACACACACACAAAGCTGAAGGAGAGGAACTAAGGGCTAACTTTTTACCCCAGAAAGAACTGCTCAGAGCAGCCCCTAAGAGTTTGGCTACTTTAGATACCTCATGTAAGTGGAGTCATTCCTTGTTTGTCTTTTTGTGTCTGGCTTATTTCACTTAGTAAAATGTCCTCAAAACCATCCATGTTTTCACATATACAAGATTTATTTCTTTTTTAAGGCGGAAGAATATTCCGTTATATGTATATATCACATTTTCTTTACCCATTCATCTGTCCATGAACATTTGAGTTGCTTCCAATTCTTGGCTATCGTGAATAATGCTGCAATGAATATGAGTGTGAAAATAGCTCCTTGAGATCCTGTTCTCAATTTTTTTGTGTATATATCCAAAAGTGGATTGCTAGATCCCACTGAAAGCAGAAGCTCAATTTTTATTTGCTGGTACTTCAATTTTTAATTTTTTAAGAAATCATTTTAAATTTTACTTTTTCATTACATTACATTTTACATTTACATACAGTGCACCAGGATTGCAATTTTTCACATCCTTGCCAATGCGTACTATTTTCTGCTTTTATGATAGTAGCAATTCTAATGGGTGTAAGGAGATACTTCCTTGTGGTTTTGATTTACATTTCCCTGATTAGTGATGTTTAGCATCTTTTCTTATGCTTTCTGGCCACTTGTACATCTTCTTTGGAGAAATGGCTATTCTAGTCCTTTCCCCATTTTTCGATCAAGTTTTTTGTTGTTGTTGAGTTATAGGAGTTCATTATACATTCTGAGTATTAACCTGTTATTAGGCATGTGATTTGCAAATGTGTTCTTCCATTTTGTAGGTTGCCTTTTCACTATGCTGATTGTTTCCTTTGCTGCACAGAAGTTTTTAAGTTTGATATAGTCACATTTGTCTATTTTTTATATTATTTTTGTGCTTTTAGGATCATACCCAAGAAATCATTGCCAAAATGTAGTCTGCACTGTCATCTATGCTTTTCTCCTACATTTTTATCTGACGTTTTTATAGTTTTTGATTTTATATTTAGGTCTTTGATCCCTTTTAAGTTAATTTTCTTATATGGTAAAAGGTAAGGGTCCAACTTCTTTCTTTTGTATATTGATATCTAGTTTTCCTGCCATAATTTATTAAAGATACTATCTCTTCCCCATTGTGTAGTCTTGGCACCCTTAAGATCATTTGACTATATATGCAAAGATTTATTTCTAGGCTGTCTATAGTCTGTTCCATTGGGCTATATGTCTATTTTAATGCTGGTATCATACTTTTTTGATTCCTTTAGCTTTGTAAAGTTTTAAAATCAGGAAATGTGAGGCTTCTAGCATTGTTTTCTTTTCTCAAGATTATTTTGGCTATTTGGTGTTCTTTGACATTTCACATGAATTTTAAGAGAAATTCCTGAATTTTTTGGATTTTTTGCATTTTGGGAGAAAATTCCACTAGGGTCTTAAGGATTGCATTGAATACGAAGACCACTTTTGGTGGTGTAGACATTTTAACAATATTAAGTCTTCCAATGCACGAGCATGGAGTGTATTACCATTTAATTGCTTTGTATTTAATTGCCTTCATTAATGTTTTGTTGTTTTCAGTGTACAAGTGTTTTGCCTCTTTGGTTAAATTTATTCCTAGTATTTTATTCATTTTGGTGCTTTTTCAAATGGATGTTTTCGTAATTTTTCTTTAGGAATGTTGGTTGTTATGTATAAAATGTAGCCGATTTCTATATGTTGATTATGCATCCTGCAACGCAGCTGAATTTGTTCATCAGTTCTAACAGTTATTTTTGTAGAATCTTAGATGTTTCCTAAAAATAAGATCATGTCATTTGCAAACAGTAATACTTTTCCTTACTTCTTTCCTTTCCAATTTAGATGCCTTTTTTTCTCTTCACTAATTGCTCTGGCTGAAACTCTCAGTACCATGCTAAATAGAAATGGTGAGAGCTGGTGTTCTTGCCCTTTTCCTATTCTTAAAATAAAAACTTTTACTTTTTCACCTTTGAACATGATGTTAGCTTTGGACTTTTCATATATGGCCTTTATTATGTTGAGATCATTTATTTCTTTTCCTAATATATTGAGTGTTTTTTTTTTTATCATGAAAGGTCATTGAGCTTTAAAAGAGCTTTTTTCTGCATCAGTGAGATGATCATGTGGTATCTTATTCTCTATTCTGTTAATATAGTGTATTGTATTAATTGATTTCATGTTTTACTATCTCTGCATTCCAGAATTAAATCATGTTTGGTCACAATGTATTATCCTTTTAATGTACTTTTGAATTTGGTTTAATGATATTTTGTTGAGGATTTTTGCATCAATATTCATCAGAGATGTTGGTCTATATTTGTAGTATCTTTATAGGATTTTGATATCAGGGTAATGTTCTCATAGAATTAGTTAGGAAGTGTTCTCTCCTATTCCGTTTTTCAGAAGAAAAAGGATTGGTGCTAATTCTTCTTTACATGTTTGATAGAATTCTCCGGTGAAACCAGTTGGTTCTGGAGTTTTCATTGTTGATAAGGTTTTTATGCCTCATTTAATCTCCTTTATGATTCAATCTTAAGAGGTATATGTTTCTAGAAATTTATCCATGTCTTCTAGGTTATACAAAATAATTGGCATATAATTGTTTATATTAATCTTTTATAATCTCTTTTTCTTACTATGACATCAATTGTAATGTCCCCTCTTTCAATTCTACTTTTTGTTTTTTATTTTTTATTTTTATTTTATTTTATTTTATTTTTTGAGACAGAGTCTTACTCTGTTGCCTGGGCTAGAGTGCTGTGGCATCAGCCTAGCTCACGGCAATCTTAAACTCCTGTGCTCAAGTGATCCTCCTGCCTCAGCCTCCTGGGTAGCTGGGACTACAGGCATGCGCCACCGTGCCTGGCTTACTTTTCATTTTTTGAATCTTCTTTTTATTTTCACTTAGTCTAGCTAAAGGTTTGCTAATTTTATTTCAAACTTAAAAAAAAAAAACTTCTTAGTTCCTTTTATTTTTTTCATTCTTTTTATATTCTCTATTTCATTTATGTCTGTTTTAATCTTTATTATTCCCTTCCTTCTACTAACATCACATTTAGTTTGTTCTTGTTTTTCTAGTTCCTTGAGGTGTGAAGATAGGTTGTTGATTTAAGATGTTTCTTATTTTTTTATTGTAGATGTTTGCCACTATAAATTTCCCTCTTAGCACTACTTTTGCTGCATCTTATAAGTTTTGGTATGTTGTGTTTGAGTTTTTATTTGTCTCCAAAAAATTTCTAATTTCCTTAGTGATTTTCTCTTTAACCTATGTGCTGTTGTTTAATTTCCACATATTTGTGAACTTTCAGTTTTTCTTTTGCCATTTATTTCTAAGTTCATCCCACTGTGACTGGAGAAGATATTTGGTTAAGTCTTAAATTTGTTAAGACTTATTTTGTGGCCTAATATGTGATATATTCTCAAGAATTTTCCATGTACTCTTGAAAATAATGTATATCTTGCATTGAGGGAAGTGTACTGAATGTATCTGTTAGGTCCAATTTATCGGTAGTGGTCTTCTGTTTCTGTACTATCTGTTCGGCTATTCTATCCATTATTTAAAATGAGGTATGGAAATCTCCTACTATTATTATGTTATATCTATTATAACATTATATTATGTTATATCTATTTTATCCTTGAATTCTTTCAATTTTTGCTTCATATATTTAGGTGCTCCAATGTTGGGTGTACATATATTCATATATATATTCATATATATATTCATAACTGTTATATTTTCCTAATTAATTGATCCTTCTATCATTATATAATATCCCTCTTTGTCTCTTGTGATAATTTTTGCCTCAAAGTCAATTTGTTCTGGTAAAAGTATGGCCACCCCTGCTCATTTTGGTTATCATTTACATTTGTTTAGTTGTCTGTCTGCATTCTCTTGTAGCTCATTGAGCATCTATAAAATGGTTGTTTTAAATTCTTTCTTTGGGTCAGGCATGGTGGCACATGCCTGTAATCGAAGCACTCTGGGAAGCCAAGGTGGGAGGATCACTTGAGGTCAGGAGTTTGAGACCAGCCTGAACAAGAGCGAGACCCTGTCTCTTTTTAAAAAAATAAAAATATAAAAACAAAAATTAAAAAATTAAGTTTTTTCTTAGGTAATTCATAGATCTCTATGTTTAAGGTCATTTTTAAGAATTATCTAGTTTATTTAATTGAAACTTTTTCTTTTTTTCTTATTTCTTCATATGCCTTTGTTTGGGCTGGGAATTGAGCATTTATAAAAATACCTTCCCTCCTTTTCTTTACAGACTTTGTACAGTCTGTACAGGGTAACACTTTCATCAATCGTCCGACCTAGAAATTCTGGTGGCATCTCAAACATTTGGGGGATGCATCTGCTATAGGATTGAACACACAATTTCCCAATTAGAGGTTACCAGTTTATTTTCAGGAGCTCATAATCTTTTTCTCCCTCCCATGTCTGCCTTGGTTGCTGAGGTTCCCTGGTGCGTAGGGAGCCACTGCGTGCTGCTGTGTTTCGGTTGCTGCCAGTGTGCGGAGTGCGCTGCTTCCTCGTCAGCGCTCTCCGCCAGGTGAGGCTGGAACCTGTCGCTCGGGCATCCCCCTGAAAAGCTGGACCGCTGGATGTACGTTCTACTCTTCTCTTTTCCTCATGAAGGAGAAGTTGGGAGTCGGGTGTTTTCTACTGATTGCACCGAGCTGTGGCACTGGGTTAAACGCAACAGCTTTGCTGACCTGTTCCAATACAGCTGTTCTTGGCTTTGCACTCGCCTGAGGTACTGCAACTCTTTAATGTTTTCTGGAATTCTCATAAAGGCCTTTGGGACATATACTGTTGTTAAGTCAGAATCTCCTTGGGGAATGAAGTCTGGGGCTTCCTATTCTGCCATTTTGCTAAAAACTTATCAATCAGTATATCTTTCTTTAAAAGAAGGAGTAACACTTGTGCTTTTCTGGTTTCATGTAAGACGACACAATGAAGAGAGTCTCCCAGGAAAGCAGATTTAAATGGAATCTCTGCGTATGGGTAATTACAACCTGTGCACACAGTCTGCAAGAGCTTCTTGGTTTGTGCTTTTACTTTAAGTATAGCACAACAAAGAAGCTATCCTGTAAGTGACTAAAGAAAAAGTGGCCTTCACCAGAATATCTGTGCCATATTCTTGACACATCTCAATTTTCTTGCCTTTAAAATGGGAACAGTAATAAAGACATATCTCTAAATGTCTAATATATGCCTACAAAATATAGTACATTCTCAAATGAGTATGTAAAATATTGCTACAGAGCTGAATTAATGAAAATCAGCTATTTTTCTTCAAAGTTGTGTAGCATTTTCATTACCAAACGTTATAGAAGTCATTTTCTAGGCCTTCAACAGATCAGTGAATTACAAAAAAATTATGTGAAGAAAAAAAACAATTTCACAAATGATTTACTATAATAAACCATATCATTTAATATAGGCACTTGCTGTGAAATGGCTTTCTTTAATGCAGATTCAATTCAGAAAATAAATAATAAATTAGTGGCATTCCTCTTAACATGAAAGAAACTATTTAGAATTAATATTCCATCATACTAGTATTACTGTTTAGGTTACAATCGGGAGTAAAATAAAATCATTCTGTGTATCATAGCAGGAAAAATATTTTTCACATAGGGCATTTTTTTCTAACCACTGAGAAAATTACGGTCTTTCATATAGAACATTTTTATGGTATTCCAATAACTATCTCCATAGGGAGCTACTTGAAACATTTAAAAAAGTTTAACAGCTCTCCAAAAGGGCAAAGTTTTCTGTCAGCACCCTGCTTTTCAAGGAACTACAATAACTAAAATTTCGAATATTTAATACTGACTGTAATTGGCAAGTGTCTTGAGTGCAAACTGGATTATAATGTGAAGAATCTAATCTTGACATTTTTGTACAAAAGCAAAGTTTTTCACTAAATAGTTAAACTCTAAAACTGTTGAAGTGTATGTTTAAATGTTTTGGCTTCATTGACATTCTACCCTAGGGAAAAAGTTTAATTTTTAGCATTAGATTTTGGAAACTGTATTCCTCCTTCAGGATCATAGACCCAACCCTCTCTGAGTAACCTTACTCAATCATTGGGATTTAATGAATGACAATATTTTAATGACTCCCGGTTCCGTATCTCAGGTATGGCCTTCAGACTCTAGATCCAGGGGAGTTTGGGATATTTTCACTTGGATGTTGCGTAGGCTCCTCAAATGCCTTTTATCTGTATCTTCCATCTCAGAAAACTGAGGGGCCTTCTTATACACACACACATACACACACACACACACTCACACACACATACACACACACAAATATTCCATCACCAATGTCCAAACAAAACACTCTTGAGTACTGCTAAATTCTGAAACTTTATCCTCACTGTGCAGATTTTAGCCCTCCAGATCTTTTGTCAGGACAAATGCAATTATTTCTCACTAATCTCCCTGCTTTGTTTTATTATCCTCCGTTCACCTACGGTGGGTGGATAACCAGTAAGCTTCATGTGACCACAGCACTCTCTGATTGTAAGAGTTCTTCGGGGTGCTGTCACCCGTCTCTGCTCCTTGTCATAGTGATGAGGGCTTCCTGACGATGCTTCTAGCTTGATCACTTGGCTGGCCTTGAACTCTATTGTTCAGCAGCATATAACTGTTCGATGATCACTCTAAAAAACAGCTGCTGTTTGATGATCTAAAACACTTTTGAAAAGCAGCTTCCTTTTCAAACCCGTCTGCAGCCTGTGTACATGTTATTAAGTGAAATTATGCTAATAGCAAACTGTAATATGTCTCCTGCCCACCCCACACTTTGTTACTTCATGCTTCCAATGAATTTATCGATGCAAATCCACCCCCAACTTCCCAGACTACCTCCCCATTTGCACAGGAGACCTCAGAACCTTCCCAGACGTCTTCCTCTTTGGATGACCTACCCCAATCATGTTTTAGTAGCACCTCTGTGGCCTGTGGTCACAGCCTCCTTCAATAATTACCCATGGTAATTATTGGTCCATGTGTATATTTGATGCTGGTAAAAATTCAATTCTGATTTCTCTTTGTATTATTTGAGAATGAGAATCATATCTGGAGAAGTTCTCACAATTTCTGAATAAATAGCTATCTTTTTATCACTGATCTTTTATTTAAGGATATATTTTTTTGTTATTTTTTAATTATTAAGCGTAATAGTATGGGAAAAGGGCAGCTAGACTTAAGAACAAAATATTTCCTAGGCATTGAGGGAAATATTCATGACACAGAATGGGGTCAATGTGATTAACATTTTGGAAAGAACATGAACCAAATAACAATTTCCTAGAGTAGAGAAGAATGCATGAAATATTTTAATTTTTCATGGTCATGGGGGGTATTGAAAGCGATTTTATTATTGTTGCCACTGTAAATTTTTATCGTTGTTTTCTGCAACTGATTGAGCAAAAGTGTTGATTAAAAAAAACTTACTATGGGGAGAAAAAGTAGTATCTTTTCCTCAACAGTTGTAAGCATCATGGCTGACACACCCATAATAAAGAGCTTAGCAAGAGAAAAGCATAACAAATGTATTTATCAAAGTTTTATGTGTCATAGAAGCTTTCAGAAATGAAGACTCAAAGACCCAGGAAATCTGTACATTTGTATGCTGAGTCTGCTGGAAGAAATAGACAGTTGTAGAGGAACATGATTGTATAAAAAGAGTATGAGCTAATCATAGCAAACCGGGGGGACCTAGCTAGGCCTGTTGTTCAGACTCTTTTATGTGTCTCTGCGTGACATTCCTCCCTCAGATGTGGGGCGGAACACTGGATGCATGAAGACCTTCAGGGGAAAGGGAAGAGGTCAGAGCCCTTCCTAGGTTTATGGTTTGCTTTAGGGGAGGAGAATCCTAGTTTCTATGGTCTTGTTGGGAAAGAAAGAGGAATGAGAGAAACGAGGGCGGGAGAAGGTTAGAAAGACCTTGCTTCTAAGGTCCTTCAAGTCTCCTTCAGTTCAAAGGAGCTTGCCAAAGGGCCATACTTTAGGGTATAGTGTTCTGAACCCTGACATTACCAAGGTGACTCAAAGCAACTATCACTTCCCAGAGCTGATCAATGTCTTGGAATTGGCTTGAAGCCTGGAATTATTAGCCTAAGTGGCTCACAGGCCCAAAGCCTGCAAGCTTGAGACGTAACTATGCAAAGCCTTTTTCTCAGAATCTATGTTTCTTAAAAAAATGTGAACTTTACTGGCATTATATTTTACCACCTGCTCTGATAATGAACAAGAGAGCATGTTGTGAAAATTTATAATACATAGCCCAAAGCTAGTAGAAGGGAAAGACATATAAAATCAAATTTGATAAATTGATGAGCTAAGAGAGAACATGGTTAAATTAAATTAAAAATCATGTCATCTGCTCATTCATGAATGACATTTCATGATTAATATTATAAGTAAACATTATATATCTCCAAATTATTGTAAGGAAAATATTTAATACTATGTAAATGCATGCCCAGAACATGCAATACATTAAATGACAGAAACATACTTTATCTATTAGGTTAGTAAGTATGAAATGTCCAGTTTCCTTAAATACTCAGTTTGACTGTTGATATCTCTGACATTCCATTTTGACAGTTCTTGTTTTATTTTTATTGTGATGGTACATCCTCTGTCTTGCAAATGCACATTTTGGCTTATGATTATTTTTCAGATTTTTTTTTTTGAACTATTTTTGCAAAAACATGGATAAGTCAAAAACTCATGTTATTTTTGAATGAGTTCCGTCCTGAAATCAATGCTGTGCAGACAGCTTGAAATATCAATGAAGTGTTTGGAAAGGATGTGGCTAATGAACACACAGTATGTCAAGGATTTGAGAAGTTCCATTCTGGTGATTTTGATTTTGAAAATTAGCCACATGGGCCACCTGAGACCAAGGTGGATAATGATGAGCTGGAAGCTGTAGTGGAAGCGAATCCATCTCAACCTATGCGTTGTCAACAGAAAAGAAGCCAAACTCTGTAAAATAATTTTAAAGAGACTTATTCTGAGGCAAATCTGAGGACCATGACCTGGAGTGACGCCTAAGAAGCCTTGAGCAAGTGGACTCACTGAGGCCGGGTTAGAGTTTGATTTTATGCATTTCAGGGAGGCAGGGATTACAGGTAAAGTCATAAATCAATATGGGGGAGGCATACATTGGTTTGGCCCAAAAAGATGGGCCACCTCGAAGCAGGGACTTACTTACAGGTTATAGGTGGGTTTAAAGATTCTTTGGCTTGGAATTGATTAAAGACATGAAGCTTTGTCTAAAAGCTTGGAATGTTTTAAGATAAGGAGCTATTAATCAGAGATAAGCCATCAGACATACATTTTTTTGTGTAAATTGAGGACCTGCAGGTTTGTCTTGCATACCCTTAGGCCTGTTAAGTTTACAAAGAATGTCCCCAAGAAGGGAGGAGGCATGATGAAGCATGTCTGGCCTCCCTCCTCATGGCAGGAAATTTAGTTTTAGAATATCCCCTTGGCCAAGAGGGGATCCATTCAGTCAGCTGGTGAGGGGGAGCTGTAGGATTTTATTTTAGTTCACAGCATGAATTAGCAGCAAGGTTTGATGTTACTATTCCAATAATATCGGACCATTTGAAACAAATCGTCAAGGTAAAGAAGCTGGATAGATGGGTTCTACATGAGTTTAATGAGCGTCAGAAAAGAAATCATCTGGAAGCTTGCCATTTTTGCTGTCATGATATAAAGGTGAACCATTTCTACACTATATTGTTACGTGTGATAAAAAATGGATTCTTTTTGACAATCACAAATGAACCAAATATTCATCAGAAAAAGCTAATGGTGTCTGTTTGGTGATCCAGCACTGTATTATCCACTACAGCTTCATGAAACCTGGTCAATCATTATAGTGGATGTCTATTGAAACAAATTGAACAAACTGATGAGGATGCTTGTGATTAAGCAGCTGAGATTGGTCATTAGAGACAGGCCAATCCTCTTGCAAGACAACATTCGACCACAGGTTGCACGAACGACACTACTAAAACTACAGACGCTGGACTTGGAAACTCTCTGTCATCCACCATATTCACCAGACCTTGCCCCAACTGACTACCACTTCTTCCGGGCTTTGGACCCCTTCTTGCGAGGAAAAACATTCAATTCTCAACAAGCTGTGGAAAACACCTTTTGGGATTTCACTACCGTGTACTCTCCAGGTTTTGTTTCTGGCATAAACAAGCTGCAATTAAGATGGCAAAATAGTGTTGATAGTTTAGGCTCATACTTTGATTAATTGTACTGCTTCTTGTTTGAGATACAATAAACTACGTTTTTGATTCAAAATCGGACATTTCATATTCAGTGATCTAATAATTTAATAGTTCCCAAACCTTGTAGATACAGAGTAAGTAACTGTCAAAAGGTAATTTTCAGGAAAAGGTAGAATCATAGACTTTCACAGAGATATTAAAATAAGTGTGTGTTAAAGAATATATTTATTCACATTATAAGAGGGAACTGGGCAGATGTCATCATCTTGTCAAAGGAAATGTAAAAACATCACAAATTTTTATTGAATAAAAGCATATTGAAACAAATTTCAAGTGAGACAAAACTAGTATTCCTTAAGTGGAGGAAATCAATTAAAATAATTATTAGAGAGGACAAAATTTGCATGTCTGTCAGTTACCAACAATTTGCAAAGCTTTGTAAAATCACTCAAAGACTATGAATAGGGCTAAGATCTGATTCCTCAAAGGTGTGCTTTGTATAATGGATAGCTTTCCATTGAAAGACAACTTTTTCCCCATATAAATAATTTAGGATTACATAGCTAGCACCTAGAGGAACAGAATGAACCAAGATTGAGTTCCCTCTTTAGCCCAAATTATCCATCACTGTGATTTACTAAAGTATAAATGGATTCTTCAAATGATATTAACATACTATTACTTCTTTTTTGTTAAATTTTCCTCCTGTAGCAATAAATTTTTTATGAAATTGATAAAGTACATATTCTTACATATAATCATATTCTTTATATAACTGTAATCAATGATGCAAATAATTGTATAATTCTTGCTTCTTTCTAGGAAATATTTATGCAAAATTACCTGAAAAAACAAAAACAATTGAAAAATAGATTACTTTCTACTTTCTATTAATGTGCTTATTAAGTTTATGAATTAGCTGTTTATCATTAATTTTTTTAAACAAGACAGACCTCTATAGGAATTATTTTGTAATAGAACAGTGTGTTACAGAAGTGGGAAAAACACGGGAATTGGAGTCAGGGGATCTCTGTATGGTTGTAGCTCTGGTATTAAGCTGCTAGGAAAAGGAGAGCAAAGGAATTTCAGTACGTCCCAGTTTACTAATTTAAGTAAATTAGTTATATAAATAGCCTCTCAAATTTCTTCTATGTTTATCATAATGCAAGTGTTTAAAATAGGATTATCATTCTATAAATTTATCGTTAAAGGATAATTTTAAAAAGAGATACAATGACCATTCTTGAATAGCTGTAGATTAACAGTTTTCCAGATTTTATGCAACACACTCATGAGGGGATGAGACTGAGCAGGGACCCCAAGCATAGAAATAAAGAAAAATCTCAAATCCCTTCAGGGGCAGTTCCAGGCATATGGCTGAAAAGTGACGGGCAACCTGATGGCAACAGTGGCCCTGCAAGGGAGCCAGAGTCCCGAAGCGCTTTGGTTCCCATAGAAACCGGAAGATGGCATTTTAACATGTATTCTTGAGTTGTTTTTCCAGAAACCCCCACCAGACGGAAAATACAAGTAAGGGGGAACTGAGGAATTAGATTCTGACCGCCATTCTTTGACCTGAATTCCCCCTGAAGGGCCTGTTGCAGCCGACTTAATAATCCTTTCCACTAATCCAAGACTCTCTAAATCCACCTATACAACACCCGCCTCCCCCCCACCTTCGGGATATCTGACCTTTTGGGGCCAGACCAATGTAAAGCTTCCACGTATTGATCTGCAATTTTGCCTGCCTGACAGGTACCCTGCCTTTAGAAGCCCCAGCTTGCAAGCCATCTGGAGTTTGGGTTTGAAGCCTGAGCTGCTCGTTCTCCTTGCAGGGCACCCTGCAAATAAAACCTCTTTCTGCCGCTGCAACTCTCCG
Source organism: Avahi laniger (assembly GCA_963575035.1). Classification (NCBI taxonomy): domain Eukaryota; kingdom Metazoa; phylum Chordata; class Mammalia; order Primates; family Indriidae; genus Avahi; species Avahi laniger. The sequence goes on along the minus strand of CAUYSK010023711.1, from coordinate 6,168 downwards.
CTCCAGTGTCTGGCTTCGCTGCGCCGAGTTCGTGGACTTCCATTTGATTCGCTAACAGAATCTATAGTAAGTAAAATCTAGTTCAAAGGAAAAACCTAAGAAGAAACATCATTATAGATCAGAAACATTGAAATGAATTTGCCAAGTCGTTACAAAACTGGCTTTTCCAAGGGTGTGGGTGGGAAAAGACAGTCAAGAAAACTGATCCAGACTGAATTTATTTGCATGTCAATAGATCAGCCTCATTTGCATTTTCTTCATTTCTCTACAATTCACAGAGTTGGAGAATTCCTCCAAGGCAAGAAAAGGCACGGAGCCCCTATACAGTCCGAACCAAAATCAGATAGAGTGGCAGAGTGTCCTCTAAGCAATGAAGCACCAGCGTTCCCCAACACGATCATATAAACAAACTTTAAATATAACATAATCCTCCTTGTTGTCTAAAACGAGAATGTTTATGACTCAGATTTTTGTGTGCTTTTAATTATGAGTATGTGCTAACAAAGATGCTTGGCTTTTGAATGTTTTCCTAGGCACATTTGTATATTTCCTCGTGAAATCCAGTTTTAGCAAAGAAGCTTGCTAAATCAGTTTAACAAGAATTCCACATCCTTGATATCTAACCACTCTCAATATCTGATTGGGTTCCTCAGCGTCCCCCAGGTGACGACTGACCACCCTGGCCTGCCTTCAGAAAGCATCCTTTTAGGTGTGGTTAGCCAGGCTCTCTTCCCCCACGTCTCCTCTTAGTAACTGTCCACCACTGCCCTCCAGCCTGCTCCTCGGCTCTAAATTCCCCTCGTCCATGCTGTATTTAGAGCTGAGTCCAGTCTCTCTCCTCACTGCAACACCTGTCTCGGTGGTCCTGAGTAAAGTCTGCCTTACCATATTTTAACAAGTGTTATTGAAAAAACTTTTTAAGAATAGTCAGCTCTTTACTATCAAAAGCCTCAATTTGTTTGACATTTGCACTTCACCCATTTTTAATTCCTCCATATCAGGCAAAACAGTGGCTTGTGGAAAAGAGAATGAGATTTTTGTTACAGGCCCACTAGACTGTATTGCCTACTGTGTGGTGAGAGACCCCTGCACTGAAATACTGAGAGTTGCCACAGAGAAAAAGTTTAATAACCATAGAGCAGCCCACCAAGGAGGTGAGAGGAACCTCAAATCCACCTCCCCAGGGCGTTTTGGGCTGGGGTTTTTAAGGGAATTTTGGCAGGTAGGGGCTAAGAAGCTTGGATTGCTGATTGGTTAGGGTGTGGAAGAAATCACAGTCTTGTGCTGACTCTGTTTCCCCAATGTGCCTTCATCATGGCTGGTGTCGGTAGATGGATCTGGACAACATCTCCAATGGAAACCTGAGGTTTCTGAACACTGAGCTGTTATCTGTAGGCACAATGTAGGGGAGTTAGGACCTGTGACGGCCAGCCGCTGTCGGGGAGTGGGCAGACGGCAAGCTGCAAGTGACTGTGAGGGAGCCGGTTAAAGGACAAGCTGATTATGCTTGACTGTGCTGCTATTCAGAGCTTGTACTTTTGTTCAGAGCCTAACGTTTAATTTTTTTGTTAGTTTCATGGAGTTGGTTTTATTTGCATCAAGTCAGCTTGAGTTAAACACAGTTTACTTCGTGATTCGTGATCTATAACCCTGTGTAAGTTACTTCAACTTTGAGAGTGAGCTCCCTCATGTATAATAAACATCAGAGTAATAACCCTTCCCTTTAAGAGGTATTACGAGTTTACCTGTACAGTTAGCATGAAAAGCATTTAGTTATGTTGAGAAGGGGGGAGGGGAGAGGGGATGGGGGAGGAAGCGGTGTGACTGCATGGAGACTGATGTTGTCAAGGAACACCAACTGAAGTTAAAATAAAATTGGAATGCTTAAACAAATAGACAAAAACAAAGAAAAGAACAGCGTCAAGGGTGAAAATGTATGATGTAAACCCTGAGTGCCCTGAGTAGACCAGGCATGAGGGAGTCTGAGGATTTTGCTAAGAGCATCCACTCAAATACGAATGACACCTGCTCCACGCAGGCTGGGGCTTCATCTCACCTTGCCCTTGGAATGAATGTCTCTCAGTCGCAGGAGGGCTCACAGCAAAGGCTGAAGGATCAAGTGGGAAGGACCAAAAGAGACCACAGATTGAATATCGCATCAGAAAGCATCTGTATGCAGTCTAGTAACATTCAAGGGGATTTGAAAATACAAGATTTCACTTGATGGGGCTGAAAGGCTGTGTGCCTGACGTGCATTTGGGCTGACTTGTACAGGACAGCTAGACTCTGACCTTGAGAACCTCCCTTGGATCACACATCGGCTCCACCTTGACACTGCACTGTGCGTTTTTGGAGGAAACCTCCTCTGTCAATTTAGGGCCAACTGGTCTGGAGCCTGTAAATTAAGTGACATCAGGCAGATTCACAAGAGAAAAAGTTTTACCTACACGTGCACACGGGAGCACTCAGTAGTGAATGACTCGTGAAATCGTCAGAGTACAGGTTTACATAGCAACTCAACAGGGGCACAGGGCGGTGGGGAGTTTGGGAGCCTCGGTGGGGAAGATGGAAGGTTCTATTGGGCTCTTTTAGGTTAAAGGTAGCTGAGATCATTCTTCCTAGTGCTAAGGGTCAGTCATCTCTCAAACAGGAAACTCCCTTCCAGAAAAGGCAACGGAAGCTGTACTTTTGGGAGGTTTTGCTTAAATTTAGATACTGTCTCTTTCTGTGGATGCTGATTATTTAGATGTTTTCAGTTTAAAGTAATTTTAATATCATTTTAGAGGGCAGTTAGTCCCTTAATTTCCCCAATTTGAAAGTTCTCAGGAAGTTTCAAAAGCAAGGAGTTGGGTCGATTATTGTGAAGAGAAGATTTGGTGAGAAGTTTGGAGGTAAGAGGTCTGCAAGGGGAAAGATGAGCATACATTAGAACAAAGATGAGTAAGAGAGAAGATAAATCTAAACACATTGCTCCACGCTCTGTTGAACCAGTCTCCCAGTCCTGGTAGCAGAGGCTATTTGATGGATGCTGCAAGTGATCACAAATTTAAAGAAGGAAATGTATATGGAAATAAGAAGAAAAACAAAGATTAATGGTTGAAATGAACTATAAACCCAGTTTGTGAGTCCTGAGGGCAGCCAATCAAGATTTTTAAACATTAAGTTTGAAGAATTTTTATTTTTAAAAAAATTTTTAAATGTATTTTTAAAATCATTTATCTATTTATTTATTTATTTAGAGACAGAGCCTCTCTCTGTCACCCAGGCTGGAGTGCAGTGGCATGATTATAGTTCACTACAACCTCCAACCCCTGAGCTCAAGCAATCCTCCTGACTCAGCCTCCCAAATACCTGGGATTACACATACGTACCACCACAGCCAGCTAATTTTTAATTTTTTTTGGAGATGGGTGTCACTCCATAAATTAATATTACTATATTAGAGACAGAAATGATCTCAGGAGTTTTGCAGGGCTTTACCCTGAAGGAATATGTGAACACGTTAGTTTGCATATCAAAAGCTGCTCCATCTCAGGAGGGCATCTCAAAGGTCAGTAGCAGATGCTTTCCAAGGTGACGCTGCAGTCTCAAATCTGTAGTTCTCACCTGCTTTGAACTACGAAGCAAGGTCTGCATGGAGCCACCGGATGAGAGCTGATCAAAGAATGCCCACCCGAGAGACAGACACCTGTGGCTAAAAACAATTAGCCCAAGGGACAGTTCCTGCTTGACTTCTGATCACCTGTCTCCATTGGCAATAACTAGATAAAGAAATATGGAGCCACTATATCTCTGTTTAACCCTTCTGTTAAGTGATAGCTTTATCTCAGAACTTAGAAGTTTGTCCTTGAAAGATTTTGTAACCGTTTGTTGACGTAGATAGAGTTAATTAAGAGATCTATAGAAGCCTTTTGAAATACTTTTAACCTAAAACAAACTACCTATTATGCAAATCTGTTACCCCTGGCAACCGATCACTGTACCTATAAATACCCATGTAAAACTTCACTCCTGGCCTCACAATTGACAGGGATATTGTGGGGTCCCCCAAGTACCCCCTCTTTGCCTTTTCTTTATAAATCTATAAAACTATACCTTCATCTCTGTGTATTCTTTTATTTCTATTATTTTCCATTTTCTATTATTTTCTTATCCTTTGTGATGACCCCTGCCTAAGGGATCTGATGTTTTGCTGGGAGCGTAGCTAACTCCCCGCAGATGGGGTGTTGCTGTGTTGCTCAGGCTGGTCTCAAACACCTGGCCTCAAATGATGCTTTCAGCTCAGCCTCCCAAAGTGCTGAGATTACAGGGTGAGCCACTGTGACCAGCCTTGAAGCATTTTTTGATGGTGGGATGAAAGTAGCAGCGAAAATCTGAAAGATTTTCCACTTTGCAGTTTCAGTGTCTTTGGTAATGGCACAGACATCAATGTCACAACTGTAGTTAACTCTTAGAGCGGAGCATGGAAAATTCGAGTGTTCTGGGAACTTCCTGAGTGGCCCAAGCTGCTGTGAGAAGGAATCCTTCCAAGTTTGTATCAAGTTGTCTAGCTTCAGTTTGCAGGGTTTGGGGAAAGGGCAACTACTTTAAAACCCAGAGTTGCAATAAGAATCTGGACAGTCAGGTTTTGGTTCTCAGTGACACCAAATCAGGAGGTTGGGAGGAACACTGGAAATATGCATTTGGAGGCTTGTAGCCAGGTTGAAGGAAACTAGAATTGAAAATTTGATAAAGACTGACAAAATGTGCAAGATGGCAGGACTCAGTCAAAGACAGAAGCTCAAAGACCATGAAAAGGACTAGAATCTGATAAGCCACAAAGGTGGGCTATGGAATTCCATTGAAATGCACAGTTTCTCCAAGGCAATCAGGCATGAAGAATTCCCTCTCATTTGGTGGAGAGTCAACCTTTTTGTTCTATTTAGACTTCCAACTGATTAGATAAGGCCCACACACACTAGGGAGGCCAATCTGTCTCACTTAATTTATTGATTTAAGTGTTAAATCTAAAAACACCATCAAAGAAACATCCAGAATAATGTTTGACCAAATATCCGGGTGCTCCATGGCCTAATCAAACTGTTACACTAAATTAACCATCACGAGTTCACCCATAGTCAATTTGGCACCTATATGTATCTCCTTAAACCATATTTAGTCTCCACATGAAAACAATAACAAGGTCATAATTCCACCAAATATGATACAACTGTTTTGTGTGCAACTGAAAATGCACTTGGCTCCTTCTTTCCCCAGAAGAGGAGGGAAAGTCCTTGAGAGATGGCTTCTCTTCTCCTCGATATCTCAAATTGTAAATGCAATGATGTAAAATTAACAATGCTTAAATCCTGTGATGTAAAGTCAATATATCATATGTCGTAAGATAGGGGAATGAGACGTAGAAGAAAACGAAGATATTTGTTTGATATATGCTATGTACTGAATTTGGCACCTCCTCCAATTCGTGTATTTAAGCCTTAACTCCTAATGTGACCTTATTTGGAGCCAGGGTCTAAGCCAGGGGTGGGGACCTTTTCATGTTGGAAGGCCTCATTAATGTAGCTGTTATCAAATAAGACCACATACAAGAAACTTCAATTAGATATACTTAAAATGTACATTTTTGTAAAAATCTAACCACTATGCACTTAATAATTTAAGAAAATGAAAACTATTTGTTAACTTTAAAGTTAACTAACCTTTTAATGACATTGTCGTGTCTGCCTTTTGTTGGAAAGCTTTGAATATTTGGTTGCAGCGTGGAGGTCCGCAGTTTCAATCCACCCTATAGATGGGTGTCAGTCATTTCTGACCTGAAGGGTGTCTTGATTTGGGTTATGTGGGAAAATATAGATTCACAGCAATAAGTGGTTGAAAAGCAAGAAAGCATCTTTTGAGCATGTTATCAAAGGCTTCGGTATTCTACTGCATTTTCCCATATTTCAACTGGATCTTTCATAGCATCAAACAATGACTTTAAAATGTTACCTACTGAGAACTCAATCAATTCCATCTGTAGTTCTTTAGGTGCCTTGGTGACATCAACTAGGTGAGGCTGAAATGCTAATTTGAGTGTGATGTCATGATTCTCAAGTCAGTGAACCTTTCATTGTATTCTCAGGTCTGTAACAGCAGCATATTCTTCAAATGATTCGCATATATCATCCC